>JABASC010001096.1:0-27353 GCA_019776185.1 Plutomurus gul | reverse complement strand
ACCCGGTTTTAACCTATTTAAACCGGCTGAAATTGGTTTTAACCGGTTTTAACCCCGGTCGAAATTGAAAAAAGCCGGTCAAAACGAAACACTGCATCTACTCAGTGAGTACAAATATAATTCACAAATAACGTTAGAAAGTTTTCAAAGAATAATTGTCGTGCTGAAGGCGAATTTTCCTAATTTGAAACAATGACTGACAAGTTGCACACACGATCTCCAAAGTTTGAAATAAAGCCACAGGAGGAAGGAAAGGGGAAACAAAAACCGGCATCGCATTACTCATTGTATCTGTGTATGTGTATGTGTACATGTACTACGTGTATGTATGTATAAATATATATGAGAGTGTGGTTGTCTGTTGAGTGCATTAGAAAAACTGTGTATATCTAAAAGGGTAGAATGTCAGTTGGTTCGTCTTTCAATTCTATTGTGGGGTTCTGAACTGAAGTGAACTTTAAGTTGCCTTCGTGTCTCGCAGTGAGTTATCTATAATAGGACCAATTTGTCAAATGCCTTTGTACGACCAGAGAAGATATTTCAGTCAAAAAGCTTCGACGAGCCATTCACTTTACTCTCTCACATCAGTCACTCACGCAACATCGTCTGCGTAGCTACAGCAGATAGCTGGTAATAGTTTGTAACAAGGCCACCACCACTGCCACTAGCCCACTCTCCCGCTCTCCCGCTCTCCCGCACTCCCGCTCTCCCGCTCCCTATCACGCCTATTATTTATATTGTAAATGCATATGCTTCAATCGACCATTCTCAGACTCACTCTCTATTTGCATTGTGTATGTGTATTTTGTTGCCATCCTGTTAGTGTTGCATCGTTAAACTTATTGCCTTGTTGAGATCTATATTTTCCTCCTCCCCTGCTTTCCATAAAATTCTCCTTTCTCCTTTGGACAAATTGTACATGTACATAATGTACATAATACTAACTAATACTCGTCCATGTTCTATCTGCATGGCTTCAATTCTATTATTATTATTCCGAGTACTACCAAGTACCAATCTACATTATTCTACAATGCATTAAATATTGTTCTGTGCAGCAGTGAAAGCACCTAATTTACATATACGTATGTATCAACTTTCACTCACCTGACGTGACTTTTGTTGTAGGTATTGTAGGGAGGACGGCGCGTGGCGGCTTTTCACTGAATTTTGTTTCACAGGGCTTATTTCACTGTTCTGGCTAATAATGTGTCTTGGACATTTTGTAAATGAGTCTACAGTCTACGTCCGCCTGTTCTGTGCATATCGATGTGAACCCTGTAATAAGCATTTGGTTGTTCTCTCTTTCTCCCTCTGATGAAATTAGTTAGTAATTGTGTGCATTTCCTTCTCAGTGCTCGATACAATTTTCTGTTAATGATGAAGTGACATAAAACGCTGTGCCCCACGAGGGAGTCCCACTCACTCAGTAGGCACTACTACTACTCTGCGGACTACTAGCGCAACAGACTACAAGTACAAATAAGGTATTAAAAGAAAGGCTTAGCTATACAACCATTCCCACCACCACTCAACTCACTCGCTCGCTCACTCGCTCGCTCGCTCGCCTCTGCAAATACTAAATATATAGGAAATGAACTTCTCTCTCGCTCCGTCTGCTATATTCCTATGTAGGTACATATATGTAGTAGAGAGTATTTCCCTTTTTCGTGCTAAACTTGAACTTAGTACAATTAGAGTTTCTAGTTTAGTTTACTTTTATGACTTTCCAGTATACATGCTGTAGAGCATTTACAGAACTCTCTCTTTCCGTGTATAGAGTGTGTACAGTTCTTCTAAGCCGACAAGGTTTACTTATGTCTAATTCAGTCGAGTTGTGCCTCCTGCATGCACTGTTGAAAGGAAGAGGAAGGCGGCATTCGTCGACTGTTCTCTCACTCTCTCCCTGGTAGTCCAGCGTTAAGTCTCAGCGTATTTCCCAATGCATGGATATGAGTATACAGTTTATAGCAGTGAACTGAAACGATAATTAGTGACTTGTCTCCTCTGTTCGTTTTTACTTTCACCATGATACTACCACGACAAGAGAGAGAGAGAGCACGTTATATGCTACTTGTATTTCAAAGTGTACTTTTAGTATTGGTGCTATATAGTTGTTGTAATATGAGTGGGTAGTGGTGGTGGTAGCTAGAGCGTAGGTAGTTAGTTTCCTGGACAGAGCCAATCAAGCCGGGCTGGGAGATAACATGGAAAAGGCGGTGACACTGCTTGTACGAACTGTGTGACTCTATTGTTGAGTCAGGAAATAATTCTGTGCACATGCAACGATGCACTAGTAGCAGGAATGCTTGTACGACTATTCGACTACGTATTTTATTATTATTGTAGTTGTGCACAGGAGTGAATCGAAGAGAATGGCAAAGGAAAATAGTCACGTTAATTGAGATAGAATGACTGGGAGCAAATTAAAAATAAAGACAGCAAGTCAAGGGTTTGCAATGGAAAGAATAAATTAGTGCGCCGAACAATAACTGCCGCTGCAACTATAAACAATGTTATTATACAGAGTGGTGGTGGTGGTGGTGGTGGTGATGGTAGGTGATGTGATGGTGAAACTTAAATTGGGGGGAAGAAAATTTCCAAAGAAACTTTGTATATTTTCTCAGAGAGACTTCTCTATGTAAAATACATTGACGGTGATAGTGGGTGGGTCTTTTCTCCGTCTTTCTCTCTCTCTCTCTCTCTCTCTCTCTCAACTCTCAACTCTATTGTGTACATTACTACAACGTATACAAATGTGTCAGGCCACAATCAGCAGAATTTCTTCTGCGGAGCAGTGAAAGAAAAAATGTAATTCCGTAGTGGGTGCAGTCGTTGCAGTCGTATTGTATGTATGTTGTACATGGAAGTGGATTCCCAGTAGTGTAGTCGAAGTAATGGTGTAGTAGAGCAGGTTTGTGATTGTGTGCTGGTGAATGATGTCTACCTAGTCGTTATGTGTAATCAGGAATTTCTCTACAGTTATATTTATGCCGTGCCGTGAATGATGTGAGTATGATGGGATGTGACTGTGAATAAAATATAGATGTCAAATCTTCAGGCTTTTATTCACCCGCTCAAAGCAGCCTCTGAATGAATATCCTTTCTGTCTGTCTCGTCGCCTTTCAGGCTAATATGCAAAATTCGCCACTCGGAGCAGTCGAGTGGAGCGTCAACGTCAAGTGTAATGGCATAAAGGCCTTTAGTCTATAATACCGACTCTCTAAAAGTATATACAGAGAGATATTCTGTGAACAGCAGCAGCAGCAGCAGATAACCTTGCAATAATATCGTCATATTTTTCACTGTTTTCACTTCAATTCTGTGCACGACGACAATTGTTCTTGGTGGAATAGCGTATGCAGTCGAGCACCATTATCCTTAGGCACTCTGCCATTGGTAATACATCTTTTCAGTTTTTCTCCTGCACTATATACTCATTGCACACACACAGTTGCTCAACTTCATCTTCCTATTGTTCTCACTGGTTTTTATCTGGAAAATTCTTTTTTCTTGCCGATGTCGTCGTTCGTCGTCGTCCCCTGAATACACATTTCCCCCTCGGTGGTGGTGGTGTGTGCCTTGTAGCTCCACTATTATATATGGTTCCTGGTTCCTATTGTTGTGATAATTGTTCCCTGTTTCTATTGTATTCTCGGTATCCTTCTGTTCCTTCTGTTCCTTCTGGTGGTAGTAGTAAATATGCTTATTTATTTGTACCTTTTATTTTCATCGTCTCGGTTGACAAAACAGGAAGTGTCTGGATGCTGTTTTATTGCCATTCCGTAGCCGGAAATATTACCCGTAGGAGGAGGACAAGGATAATCGTGCAGTACAGCTTCAAGGCATGAAATATTTTGCATGAGCGACGGAATTGTCTGTTGGATTATGTTGATGCAGGGATGATGAAACAAAAAGCAACATCGTTATCTAACCATTCATATATTTCCTGACACTTTAGTTTGTCTACAGACTAATACAAGATTGAAAGTTTCTTTTCAGAAATATTTAATTTTTATTTAATTGCAAAATATGTCTGATATTAATCTAAAGTGTCTATTTATTAGACTTTCTATTTAAGTAATGAATATTTGGAAGGTTTTGTAGCAATCGATTCATTCTGCAGTAAATGTAATTGTGTTTGACAGGAATTAATTGTTTTTTGAATAATGCTTATTTATATTTGCCAAAGTATATTACAAGGTGGAATTTTTTCCAACTCCTGCATCAACATTTCATATTTTTCAATTTTTGCAAACTGAAGACAAGTTTAATCCTCAGTTCTTTCAACGTAAAATAGTTTTTACACTGAAATCCTTAGTCAGATGTCTAATTCTAAAAATTTTGTGTACTTACAAGTGCAACTGCACTGACTGACAGATTGATATTTGTACTTGCAAGGGGTATACCCATTATCTATAAAACATACGCTTTTACACTGCCTAAGGGAATTTGGAATTCTGTTCTACTAGAAAATTGAGCTCGGTAGTTGACCGGGAACACGGAGCAGCTTTATGCTATCTCTTGATATTCATTCAAGCATCCAAAATTCTCCTTCCCCTAAAAGCAAGCACTTACCCGAAGTATATATTCAGAGTCAACAGCGTGCACAAAAAATTTCCTTCCACTTTTCATTGGTGAGTGTCTCCACCTTCGGTAAATATAATAATGTCGGGTTTTAAATTAAATATTGACCTGGATGAGTTTCAAGCAACTCTCATTGAAATATCGAATTTCATCCGTACTACTTACCCGTGTATTTACTTTAGGGTACAGAAAATCCTGTCGTCCTAACTAATTAACAAAATAACATTTAAAATGACTGATGATTGATTTCATATTTATATTTAATTCTCCTTCCCGGTATACGATAATTAAGCCATTATCGTAATACTGCAAATATAATATCTTCGTATTGGTGCTCTTGAATTCCTTACACTGCGACCATTTTGATTTGACAATCTGCTTTATTCAAGTGAAAATGTAGTGTAAAATACTGTGTGGCATTTAGCATTTAGAAGAAGAAAGTGCTGAATTCAATGCACATAATATAAAAGTACTACAACAATACTTTAGCCTTGTTATTTTACATATTTATTTATTTACACATTAAATACTCATACTCATAAATATCACATCGGTTCACATTTCACACGTTATTTACTGCTCAACGTTTTAAAAGTGTGCGCTCTTGTTTCTTATAAATTCTCGCTTCCATCAACGTCCAGTACCGTCAAATATTTATTTTTAATGCAAAACTCGTGCTCTCGTTTTTATTTAGTAGCTACTTGCGTTAAACTGTTTAAACTGTAGATAGGAAGTGTATGTGGCAATTACCAAGTCCCGCTGGGAAAAGCACATATACAGTGCACTCGATTGCGGATAGACATAGCACAGATAGTATATAGCCCGTCCTTCTCTGTCTCGCTGTGCAATACGAAAACTGAAAGTTATACGCCTTTTCAATCATATATCCATTGACTAGCAAAAATTGACAAAAAACTACAGATCATAAGGGACTGGAAAGTTTTTCTTTGCAAAAAGCCAACTGATGGATAAGTGTGTCCAGTGGAGGAGCTTCCCTTTTGCCTTTCCCATTTTAAGCCAGCTGCTCTCTGATAGAAAAATCAATTTGCTGTTTATCTTCTCAACTTTTTCCTCACTTTTTATGCATTATGTCCGTAAATGCACGGAGGATTCACTTGATGTGCTTAATGGACTTTTTTCCATTGTCATTTTTTCTTCTAATATTCTATTGTACTGAAGTTGAGTTTAGTTTGTTAGAAATCGTTAGTTTTGGTTTCCATTCCCCGTCAAATTACAGTCACTACAATAAAATTGATGCATTTATTACAAACGTAATACTGCTCCGAAATAAATTGCAATATCACTCACCCATCCCAACTAACTTCTCGCCACGTAATGATCCTACGGTGCACTTATATATGCACTATACCAATGCTTGTTAATATATCTATTACAAAGTGCATTGGAACATGTAAGTATTTAAGTGTATTGAAGTCAAATGAATAAGAGTGAGTGAGTGAGTGAGTGAATATTCCATTGGCATCGCCCATCTTTCATCGCTCTCTCCCTGGAGAGATTAACTGCAGTTAACATGAGGGAGACAGAGAGAAAGTAACTTTCCCTCACAGAATATTTACAATAGGAGAATTAGCAAACTTTCAATATTCATATTTAAATTGAACTGAACATGAGTTGCCACCATCAGCTTCTCTGCGCCGTCCGTTTGCGTGTGAGTGAAACTAACTGTGTAATCTAATCTCATTAGTGAACACATTAGCTAAATGCAATGCAATGTACCTAATGGCTAATGGTACAGATTACTTCCATATGCTTTTCAATGTTGAATAGAATTTGAATGCCACTATTCATTCATCATCACTTATAGTATAATACTTTATACTTAATATAATGTTACACACAGACCATATATTGCATTGCATTCACTCACTCACTACTCCAGCACCACCTCCCCACTTATTTCCATTGCATTTCTTGCAACCAGCCAGCAAGCCTCTCTCCACCACCAGTATGTGTTCTCCTCTAGTTTACTAGATGAAAGCCAATGTAATGTGAGGACATGCAATGAAAGGAAAGAAAAATGAACAAACATTGCACACAATACACACACACGGTTGTAATTAAACATTTTACAGCCTACTTATTGAGTTTCACTTTGACTCCCACGGAACTACTTGTAATGTGAATAACAAAGGAATGCTCAGCAAAATTAAGGATTCTCGCTCTCTGTGTATTTATATAGCCCATGCAAGAATGCATAAAGTGACGTGAGCTTTCCTTGCTCAGGTCCCTATTCTTAGTATATAGCATATTCGTAGCTTTAGGTTAACTTGTGTTCTGTGACTGTTAGCAAATGCTAAGTTTCCATTCAATTTGGCCGTATTTATTGGCGTGGAGCAACTTTAAAGCTTTGTCTCGTATTACTACTGAAATATATAGGTTACATACATAAATACATTGCTCCTGGTGGAGGTGAGTTCCTGTGTGTACTGCACAACTGTAGCCAAATAAGGGCACATTACTTAATCTTTGCACATGTAGTTCTGTAGCAGTGTAAGTTAAATGGCTGGGATTTCATGCACATTTTCTTTGTGTGTAGTGTACTGTTTGCATGCATATTATTAGTGGGGCAGCACTGGCAGCAGTCATTCTAGAATCTATCGGAATGGCAATGTTCACAGTTTCATCTTTGTTGGTCTGTTATTGTATGCAGTAATGTAGGAAGAAGCATCAGCAGCATCAGCAGCAGCACTTGCTAAGTTGTCGTCGTCGTAGTAGTAGGTAGGTGCATTACAGATGGTTTTAATTTGCTTTGCGGTTTATTCTGTTTGCTTTGAAATTGAATTATGACTGTAGTCGTTGGTGGTGGAATGGAAACTGTGTAGTTGGAGCATACTTATTATATTAGCTTAGCATTACATAACGTTGATGCACTAAATACGATCGTAAAGCAACCTAACAAAAGGAAAGTCGTCGGAAATGTTATTAAATGAGAGAAAATGCTGTGGAAATGTTTTGACTTTGTACTGGTTGTAGTGTGGTGGTGGTAGTCGTCGTAGTGAGCAGCTCTGCACTACTAAATACAACTACTACTTACTATTTACGGTAGAGTACATTGCCTAAGGCTGGGTCACGTATTGCGGTTCTGCTATGTTATTAAGTAATTGGATTGGTGGTTCTCGGAAAACTTACTTAAGCTCTAATAATTTACCTCAAAGTGAAGTAAAGTTGAATCAAGTCGGTTTCACTTCACCAACGCATTTCATATGACTGTTTGCGGCAATCATAGTAAATAGTAATACTGGTAGCTCTGTTGTGCACTGTGTAGGGAAATTCGCCCCTATTTCGTTTGAAGGGAAAACTGTGCACAGTATAACAATGGAGATGACTACTCAATCTATCTTCGAACAGTTTCTCGGTGTGCCTCTTTCTGTGGGGCTGCATGTAATTTGTTTGTAAGCGATGCTAGGACAGTGTGGAGATTGTGGGTGGGCGGGCGGGCAGGTCTCCAATGCTCAATGAAATACTAGCTGGCTGTTCTATGTAAATACGTTAGAGACATAAAAGGCAAAGATAAAATAACAAAACTGGTCAATTTCGTCCGATTCAATAAAACATGTCTTTGATCCATTCTTGCCAATTCTATTTCTGATGGCTGCGAGTTGTTGATTGGATTTTGGGATTGAGCTCAGCTCTCCGTGTCCAAATACGAATAAGCTGAATGTGGAAAGCTTTTTGTTTTTATGTCTGCCTTATGTATTCTATAGTAAGTTGTAATAATATATTATATGTATTATAAAGGAATAGTAGTACTGTATGTATGTATAGATATATGGAGAAGAGGAAATTATTTTTCTGAAGACGGATGGGCAGGCTTTGATTTCTTGTAGCTTAGGACAGTGGTTGAATTCTTGAGTGGCTGCTCGCAGATGGAAATGTACACGTGTGAGGAAACAGGGGAGGAAATTAGAAATAGAGATGGATTACACGAGTACCAGTCTACTATCTCTTCTTTCTCTCTCTCTCTCGGTGTGTGTGCGTATGTGTGTGTGTGTGTGTGTGTGTGCAATAGATTTAAGAGATTAATTATTGATGGAAATGTTGAGAGTTTGATGGCTGATGTTGATGAATTGTTTTGATTACAGGTGATGGTGTGTGAAGATGGTTGGCCAGGCGTGGGCCGGCCGAGCCGTGTCTTCGGTCCATGAGTCGATCGAGTCGGCTCGGCCATGCTACTTTGGAGAGGAGGTCATCTCCTACCTCTCCCTCTCCGAAAAGATGGTCGAAGACGACTGAGTCATCCCCTGCTCCTCTCTGTTGCTCTTCTCTGTATTGTTCAAGGTGGGCTGAATTTATTACCTCATTAACCCCACATCCTCTAATAATAATAATTATTATTATTATGTAAATATTATATTCCACATGAACCATAATTAGTAGTAACGACAGAGACGAATTCCAATTAGACAAATATTTTCCATTGTCTACGTGAATCATTAGAACAGTCGTTATGTCACTTGTGTCAAAAATGCCGTGCGACACGGGAAACTTTTCAGATGATTGTCATGCAAAGTCTGTATTCATTGTTTGTTGATGTAGAGGACGTAGACTTGGAAGTCTAGAGGGAACTTTGACCACGTTCTCTGCGTCTATCCATATCGCTAATTAGCGTCAGAGTTCCTCTTGACATTTTACAAGAGTTCAGTGGCAACGGGAACGCTGTGTTTCTAAGCCATCAGTAGCTTTCTGTATAATGTAAAAGTAGGGCATGTTGATTTTTTCTCAACGTGAAAGAAAGACTCTCTGTCTCCAGTAGCTATCTAATTAGATCTCGTCGTCTGTAATAATACGCAGTGTTCTCGAACTAAATTTTTAAGTGACCCAAATGTCTATATTCTGTATTCTGTTCTGTATATATCACAGAAGGGACTATAATCATAGGTTGCAGAAAAGAATGTACCTACACGTGCAAGTAACTTTGAATGTAAGCAGTTATGTCAGCAAGGAAGTTTTAATTGCTTCCCTGTTTACCTATTTGCAATTAGGGGGATTATGCAATTCTTCCAAGTCAACGTACACACTATACACTATACTGTACTAGTTAATCGTATTGGAACTCTGTGCTCTGTCACAGAGTCACATGATTGGCAATAATTGAAAGTACTAGTCTTAAATCTGCAAAAGTCCGCCCGACTAGATTCTTCTTTTGTCGGATAATACACCAAAGTCATTAGAAGCGATAAAATTTAACTTTGTTACATTACAGTGACGTCTCAACTGATAATTAATTTCCTGCCTCTCGCTAAATACACACTCGTACGTCGTACACGGAATTCTAACAGGAAATACGAATTATTTTAGTTACACACAAGCAGAAAATTCTCCGAAAGTATCAAATTGTCCGTTTGAACCAGTAGACTGGATAATTTCAATCGTTTCCTCCTATATAAATATAGAGCACCTTGTATACAGTACATACACTCTGTGAGACTTTGTATTTAAACGGATGTAGTAGCCGACACACACACACACACACACACACACACACACACACACACAGAGAGCAGTTGAACTCAATTGAATCCAAAGCAATCAAGTCCTTAGTATACGAAACACACAAAGTATAAGGTGTATATTGTATGTATAACTATTAATAGTATTCTACTGCATTGTTGTACACGAAGTATATTCCAGTGCTTTGCTTACTTATTGTTACCAGTTCTGGGAATTAACCGAATCAATCGTGAACGAAACGAAAGTTTCCTTCCTCTCCATAAATTCTATTCTCCTTCACTAATGCTACTGCCTACTGCCTACCGTAGATATTTCTATTGAAAGTTCTTTCTTATCGATACGAATTTACTCAGGGCCAGCAGCACAAGTAGAAGAAGTGAAAGTGGAGAGAGTGTGTGTGTGTGTGAGAGAGAGGGAGAAAGAGCGATACGATCGGACTACACAGGGGAAAGCGAAAGCAGTGGAGAACAAAGAGCGACCGGAGACTCGCCGTGGAATTCGCTAATTCCCTGTTCTCTACCTTTCGGACATCATAGACGTGTCTACTATATGGAATACATCTACCGTTATGTTGTTTATTAGTCAATGTTATAGTTGTTTCTGTTCAGTCACTTCTCTATCTCGAAAAATCCACTTTCTTCGCCTTTCCCCCCTCCCATTCACTCAGTCAGTTACTCAGCCTCGCTAATCTTCAGAGAGAGAGAGAGTGAGGGGGAAGGTCTGAGCACTAGAGAATGCCGATAGCCGACCGACGAGAAAATCTACTAAGTAATATCCTTCTCTGTGTGTGTGTAAGTATAGTAGGTATGATTAATTTCGTTTCACTCGTTGTCGCTTATTATTTGGACGTGTGTGCTGGGCCCCCCTTGTTTCTGAAAGATAGACGATAAAATTGATGGATAAATGGCACTCTCAGTTGACCAACTAACAATAACCCCAAGTCAATTTATTCTTCATTAATAGGCTGTACTACCACTACTACACAACAAAGTGTAAGTGTAGCACAATCGCTCATATTTTTATGTGTCCCTGTGTGTGTGTGTGTAGAATTAACGTTGGTCATGTGTGTACTTATCTATATTTAGTTGAAAATTTCAGCCTTTCAAAGTTATGGCAGGATTGCATGGCAAGAGTTCGTCTTGTAAGCAGAGTTGCAGCGAAAGCTGATTTAACAGCTAATACTAATATTGTGTTGTGTTCTGTGAGTCATTTAGCAAGAAAAGGATGTCCGCCATGTGGCCACTAATGCATTTATACACAAGATTTATGTTTTTTCACCTCTCTCTCTCTCTCTCTTGTTGTACATATAAATGTCCCAGTATATAAAAATAGGAGTTTGAAGTGGCCGTTAGTTTTGTCCGTGTCATTGGCAAATCAAAGTCCAACTGAAAGTTTCATGTGGACCGGTTCCCTATTTCTGATTTCAGAACGTTGACTACACGCATTCCTTATAAGCCTTGACTTTTGTGTGAGATTGGATTAATGAATGGATCCAGTGGAATATAATACAATGTGGTCGACTTTATTTGGCTCTCTACAGTAGGTAGAAGTTACGCATGTATATAATGTGTGTATAGTGGATGGAGATGATGGCACGCTTATAACTCTATTTATGGTCTTGACGGATAAAAGCCTTCCTATTAGCCTGCAAAGTGCTACATAACGTAGGAACACATAACCGTAACACTTTGACTGTGTATATTGAAATGTTATTTGCTATTTGAGCTGATATTACAATTGTGTGAGCTTTTGTTTTCCAAATGGTGCTCCAACAGTCACAACAATGAAATAAACTGCTCAAGTCATTGGGTTAACCGTGGCTGTAGCACAGTCATAGGAAATTGATTCTGCATCTCTGCCCACCACTGCCCGCCACTGACTACAACATGCAGTCTGTGCGTAATGCATTAGATTGTTGTTTTGCTCTCCGGTTTCAAGTTGCATACATGTTTGTGGTGCATTGGGTACTCTATATCATTTCATTGTTATCTGATATCTACTTGTATTCAGAATGAAAGCTCTAAGGCTGGAATTATTTTCCACACGGCACTGCTACTCCGTACATTTGTACGTATAAAAGGTAGCCAAGTTACATATACGTGTGGGTAGTTATAGGCCATTAGAGTAAATTGCTATATGAGACTTGACTTTGACATTCGACTTGACTCGTCTAATAGAGGAGAAACTTTCTTTCGTCTAAATTACATGTTCCGTTCACATTATTTTGCTGCTCAGGTCAAATTACTGAATTAGTAGAGCCGGGCTTATTTAAAGTCGATAGTGCAGGCTAGAGCACCCTTTCTCTCGATTGGATGTAGAGGGGACCTTTATTATACTACATATATGTATGTACTATCTAGACCATTATGGTTTATAGCGTTGCTTATATCATTTTATCACTAGCTGGCCATTAATATTATTATTTTGTGTGGTGGTCCGACCCCTTTTCTGTTGTAATGTGTGATGGAATCATAAAATATGGAATAGAGCACAATGGAACTCTTCTGCTCGATATTAATACATACGTAATATTATTGCGTATAGAGTCAGCTTTAGACCTTCCTGTGCAGGAAACTTGAACTACCCTGATACTAATGCCAACAGAAGAAATGGAATAGACTCTTTCAATGAACTTCCCCCATCATGATGCTCTTTTGTTGTGAGGGAATAAATTTTGCATACAAAGTACAAATTACGGCTACCTACAAGAAAGAGAGAGAGAGAGAAAGTGAGTGACTCAGGGTTAGGGTTAGGGTGGCTCTACTAAAACTGCTCTGGTCGCATGTAAATCCAGCCGCCACAAAAAAATGCATCCAACGACGAGAGTTTTTTTTATAGATTAGAATGCGCTTAGGTAAGTCAGCAGAAGTTGCATTACTCACTTATTTTGATATTAAACCTTTAAATATTTATTTAAAGAAAATATTGAGTAACTACAACAGTATTGCTGGGCATACATATTTTTAGCTTCATTATTTGGTAAAAAATGAATTCTTAATGTTTAGGTGACTATTGTAAGTACTTGTGGAACTATAGTTTAAATCAACTAGACATCAGTAATTTAACACACTTATTGATATTGTTAAATATGCATTATGTACAGTATAAAATTAGTAATCGTAATAAGACACATTTTACGCTTTGTGAGTCCACACTGATGTCAAATTAGAAAAAGCGAATCCTACGACAATGGACACAATTACACTGTGATCGGAATGTGTTTGTTTGACAGACTTTCTGCTTGGATCGTGCAATCGTCACCATTTGTTTCAATTTAGAAGGCTGCCTCTCTCTCTCTCTCATCTCTAACAATAAGTAAACGTAGACTTATGATTAGAATCCAGCGTGGAGAAAGAAGCGAGCGAATAAGTGAGTGAGTGACTACGGGCACTAAATGCAGCCTTCATTCACGTTCTAGTTGTCGGTACTTAGTAAGAAAAGCATAAAATTAGTAAGCATTTAGTTTTGATGAGAGTTGTGGAACTGCGGGTGGAAAGTAGAAGCCGGCTGTTTGTTTTTCATCGGGAATGACTGGTTGGTGGGATGGCTGGTTGGCTGGCTGGCGTAGTCAGCGGTGTAGAGCCTTCATTGTGATTGTCGAGTGAAAAGCACACACACACACACACAGACACACGCATACACAAGAGTTCTGTGTTCAGACTCTCAGCCACTACTTTTGGCTGTCTACACAGAAAAGTTACAGTTGGTTGTCAACAGAACTTAAATGAACGGAACTGGGGGGAATGTCAGTGGTAAGGAAGGGTAGGTGAGCAAAACAAGACAGGAGACTTTAGTTCTCTTAATGGAAGGAATATGAAATGAAATCAGAAGAAGAAGGAGAAGAAGAAGAAGAAGAAGAAGAAACGTACATAAGGTGGAATTTAGTGATATAATAAAGTATGGAGTAGTCAAACACGGGCCGTAGTCAATTTTATATATGTTAGTGGAATTAGATACAGTGCCAAGTGGAATTATCACGTAGATACGTTCTTTCGACAGGACTTTCACCGAAAGGAAAGTGCTACGGTGAAGGGAAAGTTACTTTACCTCTTACACAAGTCATGGAAATTTAGATAGCACCACCAGAACACTAGGAGTACGTACAAGTAAAGCAGGCTCCAAGTTTCCACTCTATCTGCAATATGTATGTAGTGGAAGGAAGAGAATGAAATGGTTGGCTAGGCTTTTTGGCTCGGCATATTCACTCCATTAATTTGGCACAAGTTAATTTTTATTGCTCCTCGTCGTTCCCTTTCTCATCTCTGGCTCTACACTCACCACTCTTCATATACTTAGCTACTATCTAAACCTTGTTCTGTGCTACGGGCTCATTCTTCAGTCCGTCCTCTAAAGTTCGCTGCACTATTTCTACTTTTGTTCCATGCGCTGCTGCTGGACGAGTAGAGAGAAAAAGAGAGAGGGAGAGAGAAAGTCGACTGTATGCCTGCATTAAGCTTTTATATGCTATTATACAGGGGGAAAGTACTAACTGCAATGTATAAGTATGTGTGTTGGTTCATAGGTGTATGTAGAATGTATATGATTGCACTTCAGTCATATTAGGAAAAGCAGCTTTGTGTGTGTTAACCGTTGCACACGATTTCATTTTCCCATGTTTGTACAAAGTACGTTTCATATGCGCGTCCCACACTACTTTCTCTCTCTTTGTGTGTGTACAATGTGCATTGTCCCGTGGTGCTCTGTCGAATATGTCGTGTCCTTGTTGGTCGTGTCGTGTCATTTCATTTCCATATACTACTTACATTGATCTGCTGAAAGGACTAATGTGACTGTGACTTTGTGTGTAATGTACGGCGACGTAAAAATTCAACCAGTTCAACATTAAGCCTCTAAAGTATTCTAGTGAAGGGCTTATGTTTAAAAGCAGCCTACGCGTGTTTTGTGTGGTCTACCAATGCTGTGTGTGTGTGTGTGTGTGTGTGTGTGTAGGGTGCTCTTATCTCCGTTGCATATTTAAAGAGTCGGAATTCCTTGTCGATGATAAGTAACATGCAATTCATCATGCCAGCCACGAAATCGATGAACACTGTTGTTGTTTTAGTAGGCGGTGGCGTGCGGCGGTGTTTTTTTTTGCCAAAGCAGCACAACTACAGCCCAGATGTTAACCAGTAGGTAAATAAATAGTAGCAGTATTTAAGGAATAAGATTTGTCCTGTTAACCGTGATGAGTGCTGTACCGAAGAGTAAAAGCCAAGTCATGTCAGCTAACGTCTATAAAGTTTTTCTGCTACTTATGCCAATGTACAGTACAGGAATGATACATAACTCGTATATTTTACTATGTGGATATGTATGTGTGGCTTGGCTTGCAACAAGCATCAAGCAAAGGAAGGGAAGACCATGACAAGACGGCCTGTCGTGAAAAAGAGGTTAAGTTAGTTAGGCGAATGGCAAGTGTGAATAATTTAAATAGAACTCGGGCTGCCTTGCTTTGCCTCATCCTCTTGTCATGTTGGCTTCAGTTGAATCACCTTAAATTTTTCCTTCTTGTGTTGTCTGTGTGTGCTGCTGCTGCTGCTGCCGCTGCTTCTGCTGCTCTCTGTTCGCAGAATATATGGGGCAAAGTCAAACGGTGAACGTGTTTGGGGATTCCTTCTGAAAACGTCTACGTGTATATGGGAGAAAGTTGTAGTACTAGGTGAAAGTACTTGTACTACTATTATATGAATTTCGTGTACGGTATGGAGTTTTTTGGGTTCAATGTGGACTGACTGCTGAAATGTACGGCAAGACAATGTATTTTAATGTGAAATACTGTAACGCAGTCAACCTACGCAATGTAACATAGCTGCTGCAGTTCGGCTCACCCATTTTAGTTAAGAAAAGCTAAAGGACTACTCTGTCTCTTTTTTTCTCTCCTCTGCTTGCCTTTCTTTTGCCTCTCCTCCTCTTGTTCGCTATATGCTTTAATATGGCATGCCAAAAAAGAGAAAGAATCTGTGAAAGTCTACACGACATGAAGATGGAGGTTGCAAAGGGGAAAGTCTTGACTTTGGAATCAAGAGATTTTTATTCTTGGCATTCATATAATAAATGATCCAAAGAGATTTTCAGCGCTTCTTTTCTGTCTACTTCTCTTTCTCTTTTAGCGTGGCGCTTTGAATGAAGTTATGTGTATCTCTGTCCGTAAAGGTCTACAACCATTTCCTTCATATGATACTCTGATATCTGACTACGTATTTATATCTTAAAGGTATGCACATATCGAAAGATGCCTTGAAAATTAAAGTCTGACTGTAGGGAGAAAGCGTGGGCAGACATTATGCTGCTTAAACTTTTCTGAACGGGTACTTTCATTCATTTTAAATTTTGTCCGGATATTAACACATACATTAACAAAAAGGCATTTGTTGCTGTATTAGGCGTTAATAATTAGGTTAATGTGAATAAATTTTACCGTAGTGGACGATCGTGACGTAGGAAAGATAAAATTTCCTTCATAAACCCAGGTGAAGGTTGTTCTAGCCCACTGACATTTTTGGATACAAATTTATTTTATTTATTTATTTAGACGCGTTTCGATATGGGCAGAATGAAAAGGACCAGTTCCTGTAATTTCTCCAATTTCATCCCTCTAGTAATATCACCAAATAATGATTTTGCATTAATGGCGTCGAAAAGTAACGCATTTATGGACAAAGATTTTAGATTCGGTGTTCGGTTAAATACGTCCCTTAAAAGCGATGTAACCGCATTCTAATCAGGCAATCCAATTCGTGCAAACATAGGATGTTAAATATTATGCAATACGGAGACGAGTAGGTGCACCAATCGCTAATTCTCATTATCTCCAAACGCAAAGTCATGAGGCGGGCAACCCTACCCAATATTAGATAATGCACTATATGTAACATTAAATAAATATTGGCACTGCGTTCAAATTATTAAGGCAGATAAGATAATTCAAAGTCTGCCATTTCCACTATCCACAAAATACATTACATTGAGTTATACATACATAAGTATTGTTGTATCCCATTATATATGTAACTGAACTGGTTCAAAGAGATTACATTTACTGTGGTTTACTCATTTTATTTTCGTATTAGAACAAATGTAAAACACAAATTCATTTGTTCAAATTGTAAACTAAATATTTCAAATAAGAAAAAATATTAATACAAATTTCACTTACTATTGGCTAGTCATATTATACATATGACAAATTAAATGAATCGAGGTACTATATACTAAAAAAAGTCCAAAAATCATCAGACCGTCAGTAAAAATTGTATTACGTATATTTAATTCCCAAAACTGGTGACTGATAGAAATTTGATAAGTCCAACATAATGGAGTCGAATGTCCATAAAAATTTCAAATTGAATTTTACTTTCACCGACAAGTGAAATATGGAAATTGACGAGGCATTCAACGCAGCCTACTAGAATATTATAGAATAGTAAATGCGTTCAAGGAATTATTTAGGTTGAGCAGGGAACTGGTGGTGGTAGTGGAAGGAGCACTTTGGGAGACGGACAAGACATTGATTGAAGCCATGGCAAAAGTCATAAAGTTAGCAGCAGCGGAGAATGTGTAGCAAGTACAGCAGAGTAGCCGTAGTTCTGCCATTGTAATAGAAGCTAAGAGATGATAAAACTTCTTTACGTTCCCAGAATAGCTAAGAAGGAACGTTGACGTGGTTTTAACGAGATAAATGTGATGTTAGTGATGTCTATGGACTGCTGATTGTGTTCGGAGGGTTGTGATGGGCGGCGGGCGGCTACAGGAATTTCTCGATACCAAAGTTGAGAGTGCGGACGGATTATGCGGTTACCGGATTTGGTTTGCTGTGCTTAGTCACACAGCACAGACTTGTATTCTCAACCAGAGAGACATTCTGTCTGTCTCTGTGACTCACTACCACCGCCACGGCCATCCTTATGGCAGCAGTCACTGTGTACCACAGACTAAGAGAGAGAGAGAGAGACACTTGTGACAATGTAAAGGAAGAGGGTGGCTACTGATATATGTAAATTCATAATGTCCATCAGTAGCGACAACATCTCTTTATAGGGACAATGAATTGGGTGAAAGTATAGAGGATAAAGTTACAAAAGGGTGGAAATGAGTGCTATGACCACAGAAGCAGAAAGTATAGTACATGCACGTACATATTCCTATAAAGACAGACAGAAAGAGAGATGCAAATGATGTTAAATGGTTGTTGGCCGAGGGGATGCATATTTGATTAGCCAAAATCGTCCATTTACCATCGAATCTCTCCTGCCTACCTCTCTTCTTCTTTGTCGATATATTTTTTCACAGCGAGCAGCTTAATTACATTCGTGGTAATGATGATGACGGTGGCTGGTGTGGAATGCTACACAGCAGCCATCTCCACTGTCTACAGATTCTAGCTGTGCACGGTGCACATATGTATGCTGTCAGAGTCCCGTTTAGATTGCTATCTATAGACGGAGTCGATGTGACTGTATCAAATGCTCCCCTCACTCATTTACTACCCGGCTACTTATTAAGTCAAGGGAAAGTAAGTGAGCAGAAACGCGATGCAATCTTCTTCCCTTCTGTCTCTGCTTTTCTTAACACTTATTTTCATCTTTGTAACAAGTTTCTTTTTGTGTGTGCATGAGTTCTGTACATGCTGCATAGAGCCACTGTCCTATTGTGCTTGTTGTTTGCTTAGGTATGATAATACGAGTGGGAGGCTTGAATGGGGAAATGTTTGAATACGTTGCTCCATCTCGTTACTAGTCTGTGTAAAGTTCGTTTACCCAACGAACCATTTGAATCGTATTCGCGTTGCAATCACCATTTTGATTATATCTGGAAATTGCTTTCACTTCTTATATATTATGATTGTACTTGGAAAGACATGCAATTGCAAAGGACCACTTACTCATTGTGTGACTGTTACACTGATTCAATGAATTCAAATCCTAAAGAAACTTTTGCCATGCTAAATGTAGTCTAAATATTTTAATAGTACATACGGTAGGATTTAAGTAGAAAAGGGATTGTGCAAAAAATTTCTTCAGTACTTATTGTTAGTTATTGTTAGTAGTAAGAAAAAATGATTACGTAATAGATTTTCCAACGTCCAAATTGTTACTCAATCACTTCATGTTTCCTTATTTTCTTTCGCAGTATTTTTATTAAACAATTAAGGTGATAAATAGCAATTTGGAAATATTTTCTCTATGGATGTCAGTGGAATTGGCCACGCCACGGCTATTTATTTACAGTTAAACGAGTTTCGTGGAATCGTTTCGCACCATCAGGATGTGCTACACACGAATTCGTAAATACAAATACAGCATTGCATGCAGCAGAACTGATATTACTGACATTCGTGTAGCAGCAGTCTTATTTATATGCTTTTCTCGAAATGTATTAATAAGATGGACTTTTTAAGCGATCTGAAGTTTTCAGTCTGAAGAAATCGCTTGTGGAATCTACTTAAACTTTCACGTTATGCTTTATGTTTCTGTTGGTGGCTTATTTCTCTAATATTTACGATCTGTCATCCAAACAGCAACAGAAACTTCCATAAACTATGCGACTTTTCATTCCACTTACTACAATTCATATCATACATCACATCCAAATATTACGATTGTTTATCGAGAGCACAGAGTCGCATTCTGTGCTGTCACTATCTGTTTCGCGTCCCGGCAACTTTCGAACATACGAGCACATATAAGCACGGCACAGGCACACTTTATATATGGTAACTTTCGCTGACAAACAAAATGTCAGTTTGTAAAAAACACTTGTGTGTTTCATTCTTTTTGTTTGCTAAAGATATTGTCTGGCTGCTTTCTAGCAGCACATTGACGTAGCCTTGCATCAAATTTTATTGCAATATAACGGGCAGCAGCAGAATCGTGCTAAACGACCGAAAACCTTTCTCTGGGACATTTCTCTGCACAAACAGTGACCAACATTACATAAACTTACCTACTAATGAGATGTTGTCACTTGGTGTGCTTGCACATTTAATATTGCTACTACTAAAGAAGTTTCCCAATAAGGATTCTCAAGCAGCAGCAGCAGCAAGAGTACGATTCATTTTAAGCAATTTAATCAAAGATCTTATCATCGGCCTTTCTCCTTCGAACCTGTTTTCCTGGAAAGATAAAACGGCCTCTCTATCTGCCTGTTCAATTTATTGAACAGGTTCCACTAACGATCAACTGAATCGACTTGAACCACATTAAAGGAAGTCAAGTGAGTGAGTGAGTCATGTTCAACCTAATTTCCACGTTGTGTGTGTGTGTGTCTGTGTGTTGGAGGAAAAGTTTTTAATCGCTATCATCTATACATATGAAATGGCACTTTGTTCAAGGACCATACTTCAAACACTTCAGACCGAGACACTAGACTACTCCACGAAAAACTTATCTCAGCTGTGCACATTTTTTCCCTTCCGCAATGCCTATACTATTTCCTATATTGTGCTTTGTACATCGTATGTGTGTGTGAAAGTAGTACGTAACACGGAGAGAGCCATAGCTAGTATGTATACATGTATACATTTGAATTATGTACGACAATACGTAGAATAGGGTCAATCCTTGTTTTGCATTACGTACACTATAATACGTAGCACTACTATAATCTTATATATGGCAGACACACATGTACCTATTTAGAAAGTGGGACACAGTGCTACTAGCACTACTGCTGCTACACAATGTCGTAGTAAGTGTTCTGTTCAAGTGGTACACATGCAGACAAAATCATTTTCATCATTCTACATTCAACGTACTACTACGACGACCATGGCTTAAGCTTGGCTCCTATGAAATAAACGAAAAAGGAAACATTCCATTAATTCTCAACTGAGTTTTGCTAAGTGTTTTCTACAGTACCGTCGAGCCACTGCTGCTGCTGCACAAAACTGAGGTTTGTGTGCGGTGTGACATAGTAGGAGTAAATAGAAGTCACTCTCCATATTGCAAAAACCGTAGAAGTGGCTCGTGACGCAGTCACTCTTACTAATGTACTTAGCACTGAGAGAGAGAGAGAGAGAGCGGGAGAGAGCGGGAGCTCTGGATGCATGTTAAAATAATATTATCAGAACACGTCGCCCTACAATAAGCACAATGCACGACCCACGAATTGAAAAGAATCCACTGTTCATTGTTGACTATAATATACATATAAGTACTTACTCCGTATTATAATATGAACAGTGGGTCTTAGCTTTAGCGTGTGTGTGTGTAGCGAGTGTGTGTAGCGAGTGTGTGATGTCATAATGCTTACTTATATGCACACACGGTGTGTGGTGGTGATGAAATTCTGTTGTTGTCATGCAATTATTAACATGGAAATTAGATAATGAGAGCGAATCCACGAACAGAGGTTAGCTGCTCCCCAGTATAAAGGTTAAGCAAGGTTGCACAATGTATACACGTACTATAAAAATTAATAGCTAGTAAACACATCGACCATACAACAAATTCTACTAAGTAAGTAGGTGGAGTAAATGCTACCTGCATTACAATTTTCTGACAAACGCCGTAAATCATTAACAACATGTGTGTAGACATCAATCGCATATTCTGCTTTCTCGAAAGTGTGAATGTAAGAACTGTGAAAGAAAGTGGCTTTAGTTAGAACTCCTTTATTTGAGATATTTAATTGAACACTAAATAAGATTCAGAGTGAATGAGAGAGAATAATAAAATAATGGATGGTCTTCTCCCAGCAGCAGCGTTCTTGCAGTTGTCAAAATATCTTAGCCATGATTAACATAGAATGTAAAGAAATGTTTGTTCTATCTTAGAAACTGTAGCATTCCAAGTTGGATTGTGCAGTGCTTAATGCCTTCCTACATAATGATGGTATTATTATGACGATCTATCGCCTATCAGGCCAACAGTTACTTAATAGTACGTGAAAGTGCTTATGTGTAGTCGTTCTACTAAGTAGTGAGAATCTTTCATATGAACTTTCACTTGCACAAACTTCATCAACATATTTCCCCTCCTTTCATCCTTTTGTTTTCTTTTCTAGAAAATACATTCATTCATTTCATGCATATATAAGCAATGCCAACTTTACATTCAACGGGCCAAGTCGGCCACCCTACATACTACTATGTACAGTAACATAACAAATCATATCTACACTCTATGAAAGGTCTACTGTGCGATGGAGAGAGAAAGAAGTGAAAGCACACTAGTATTTATCGGGCTACTCTTATTAAGATGTGTGAGCATCTATCAGCTACTTAAAGATGGCTCACAGAAAAAGCACACCGAGCTTTCTCTACAGTCAGACGTCACACCGTAACCACTTTACTACAAGAAGTTACATAATAACAATATAGGCGGCGAGTCTTCAGTCTACAAGCAGCAGGCTGCTGTTAGTAAAAGTGAAAGTGGACCACTCAGTCAGTCTTCCTTCTGCAGAATGTCTGATATGTACCTTTAACGATGTACTTTGAATATCAAAGAGATAAGACAGAGCTCCAGATAAGAGTTTTTGTTGAATTTAGAGGTGGTAGGTTATCTAAGTTCAAATCCAAAGAAAACTGCTGCACACACACGAGGTAGATCGGTATGTCCACAAAAGATAATTTTAAGCAAGGGTTAGAGCAGTGCAGACAAACTACTTGCAGGATTATCATCTGCAGCTACACATACTAATACTACAAAAGATGTGTCTATCTAAAACCTATTACTGGCATTGTGCTGTGGTGGTGGGCACACGGCTGTACTCTTCCCAACATGAATACGATTCTGTTCTCGGATTTGAAGTGGAATGGAAGTGTAGCCTCTGCCAGTACTGTACACATACACTCACTCTCTCACACTCTCTCTCTCTTACTCTCTGTTTTATTTTGCCATTCAATTCAGCCAGGCGAATTTCGTTTTGAGTGTAAAAGCAAAAGTAAATATAGCCTGGAGTTAAGATTTTGCTTGGGACAAACGATGAAGTAAAGGGAAGAGAATCCTCGACGATGGCAGGCCATCATGGCAGGAAAGACCCCGTCGACTTCTTGTTTATACTTTCCTCTCCATTCCCCCACTGTACAGTATAGTGTCTCTCTAGACTGTATACTATGCCTATAAGTAATTCACATTTCTTTCTCTGTCTCTGCGGATATAAGTATCCGTATATATCCGTATTTCAGCTGTGTACTTTCGAGTAGGTAACTGTTCTCGAGTGTTGTTGAGAGTAGCAATGGATTTCTCAATTTTCCCATACTTACCAACGGCTCTAGGTAGCCTCCGCTATTGTTATAAGCTAAGCACAGAGTGAAAGTCAACTAAATACGCTGCAACCTACAAGCATACAAGTACATACACAGACATTCTCTTATTCTTAGCAGTTGATGTTCTGTTTCTGTCTCCCTGCAGTTCCTTCTACAAATGGTGTGCACTTTGGTGCAGTATGAATATTCTGGTTGATCCACATCATCCTATTCTCACAGTACAGCAGATAAATTTGCGTACACAGTGCAGAACGAACACGTCCGTTGTGCGCACATTAGCAAAAAGAAAGCAGAAATAAAGCACTACCTACCACTGCTTTATTTTTATTATCTCGACTACTTGCTACTGCACAAGTGTACATTTACGGGGGAAGAAGGTGACCCACCATAAGTAGGAACTGTTTGGGTGAAAAGAGTTCATCTCTTGCTAGTAAATAAGTAGGTGAATGGTGAATACAGTTCGCTGGCTCACAAAACTTAAATTGAGTTAGACTGATTCAAGGACCTTTATTTTTGGCGTCCGTACTTCCAATCCGGTATAGTACATACATAGGAGGTCTGTATTTTCGTTGTTGGTGAGTCGAATAATGAACGTCTCTATTTTATTGTCTATATAAAAGTAGCAAAGTGTAGAAACTTTGTGCCGGCACTAGATGATAAACATATAGTAAGTAAGAAAGTACAAGGTGCTGGTTACTATATGCGTCTGTCTGCCTTTGTGTCTGTGTTTAAGTCTGTTTCAGAAAGTTCTTCTTCGTACATAGTATTTAGTTTCCATAGTTGAATATAGTTTTCAGTTGACTTCTCAGAGCTCAGATATCTCTGTTGCAGTTGGCATCACTTCCATTTACTAATAGTGGGCCATGCAAAGAGCACGGTATAGGATTCTGAGTGCTAAAGAAACTAAATGAATGCAAAATGCAGGCAGAAAGAGACGGAGTGAGAGGAGAGAGAGAGAGAGAGTGAGAGAGAGAAAGAGAAAGAGAAAGTGAGGCAATGGAAAGGAAAACTATTTCACAACTTACTACTCACAATTAGTCGTTCGTTTCCGAATACAATTTGCTCCACCTCTTCAGATTGGACGAGTTGGTTGAATAGACTTGAGAGAGTAAGTTGAGTTGCATTCATTCCATCTCCACCAGTCAAGTCCACTTCAGTTCTCCGTTGAGCTACTTACAAATGTGTATCTTAGCAGCAGCACGCGATACTACATAGCAGCGGAAGATGTCTTTTAATGCCATTATTTAAATCTGACTTGCCATGTTTTAGCTGCACACGTAGCTAAATATCTGCTACTTACTACTTACATACTTTGAAGAATAATACAGACAGTAGGCCATTCCCCGTGTATATAGTAATCAACTCCCTCTCTCACTTACTTTCTCCTGTGCAGTGTAATGGTGCTCCATGTAAAGGGATTGTGGAAGCTCTATATTTGGGATAGCAATGTATTATTAGTTAACCAGTAAAGAGAGAGTTCAGTTGCTTTCTCTCTCTTTCTCTGATAAAATGAATGAGAATTTTGTTGCTAGTAGAAGTTGCTCACTTTCGCCTTGCCTAAGTTCAGTGTCCGCGTGTGCTATGATCGTAGTGGTGTGGTAGGCTGTGTGAGAACATGCAGTGGAGTCCGCCATGGAGCTAAAAGGATAAAGGAATTCTTTTCTTTCTCCCTACTTGCTACATTCATCTCCGAGAGCATTTAGACAGCAGCAGATAGAGATAGAGGGAGATGGGAGGAGAAAGAGAAAATGTGTGTGTGTGTGTGTGTGTGTGTGTGCTGTGTTGGTGTTATGTTGGTAGGATAGGCCGTTTAGTTTTATATGTAATAATATATTTCACAAGCAAATCGTAAGTATAAAAAAGAAGTGGCACTTAAGTGTAGGTCTTTTCCCTACGCCATATTTTACTGGAGAGACTTTTCTCTTGACTTGAGAGAAAGGCAGATCTATGCATTCGCTTGTATTTATTATGAGTTTTCCTTAGTTGGTTAGTCGTTCGCAGAGTCTTTGTGTTTTGCCTATATAGTCCATTAGTCTTTGAAGGTAATTAGTGCAGAGGATTTTGTCGCTGATAAAGAATCTTGTTCTCTCTTCTGTTCTTTTCTCCAAGATCTTTCTCTCGCTCTACTCTCTCTCTCTCTCTCTCAAGACTCTTTTCCCATTCTGTTCATCGGTCGTGCTGGCAGATAGAGAGGAGTGGAGCGGCATTCGCACCAGATGAGGCATCTCTCAACCTATTAAGTGACAGTAAGGAAAAGAGAAGGAAACGAAGACGAACGGAAGGCGACTCTGCACAAATACAAATAGAACTCTTCCAACATCTCACCACAATATCATACAGAGCGCTTTCTCCCACTAATTGCCGCAGCTGCACTAATTATTCCTGGGCTAATTGTGAACAATGGCCTTTGTGACTATATGGCTGTGATAGTGCGACGGGTCTGGAGTCTGGATCTTATGTCCAGCTACCGGACGCACATGCAGCTTCCAAGATTGAGGAAGGGTCTTTTCAAATTGGAACCAGTCTGCTCTACTATAGTGGTATTTAGTAGTGGAGTCCGTAAGGTCCACTCAACGGCTGCAGAGGATTCCGACCCATGCATTTGGGTCGATTTGGATTCGTGTGCCAAAAAACCCGACCCATTGGATTTTCGGAACTATCGCAGGTTTTAGTTACCTTATTTGTAAAGGTTACTTAGAGAAACCAAAAGCCCATCGTTGGGGTTTTACTATGATACCCTCGAAAACCCTGTGTTTTGGTTCCCTGGTGAATTGTTGTAGTCGTTGTTTTGGCTTGTACCATTTATTTAGTTTTGTTTCCACATAAGTAATTCAGGAACGTTGTCAGAGATCGAGACAATTCAAGTCAAGTCAATTCAGAGAGACGACTGAAAGCAACTGGAGGCTGGACTGCAGAGTCCAGGGTGGCCAAGCAGCTTCAGCAGAATTCCTTTCTTCGCCAAATACTAATTTTCTATTGTTCTCCATTGTGACCGGAGAGTAAGTATTTCCACTCAGAGGCATTACTGTTTCAGATTGTACTATTGTATTTTTATGGAATCCCATCATTCCTTTCCTCCTAAACTTACTCTCTCTCTTTCTCCCTTTGCCAGCGAGCAAGCCAACCACCTTTCTCCTCGATTGCCTGCAGAACTGCTTGAAGTGATAAGACAAGAGAAAGAGAAAGCACTTGGAAACTCAAAAGACCATTGTATTTTACCTTATAGCCATAGAATCTATATTTAAAGCGGCGAATCACTAATTACAAACTTTTACTTTATAATTTTTGGATGAGGTTGAGATTTTTCTGAAAAATTTATCAGAAATTAAATTTTCACGGAAAGTAAGTCTACAGTTTACATGGCGTGATAGCCGGAGAAAGGATGCCCAATCAGTGAGGATGGGCCGTTCCGTGTAATTTAGCACACATGTGGGTTGGGATTGGGTTGTGTACACGTTGGGAATTGGACGACGAGAGGTCTCTCACACAAAGCACATCTACTAGTACATACTTACAGCTCTTCTGTGTACTACTACAACAGCATAGAGGCAATAGAAATCTCTGCTGGCCAGTATCTGAGCAGAGGGACGGTGTGAAGTGTGCACATTCATTCACAATGGCCTAGAAAGTTATACGCCTTTAACTTTCGACTGGAAAGTTGAATGCGTAAGTGTTAGTAGTACTTGACTGCAAAGAAAGCCATTGAATGCACTTATGTAAAGGAGAATGTGTTTGCGTCACTTGAAATGACTTGACTTTACGATTAAATGACACTGAGTCGAATGAATTATTCACGCGCAAAGAATTCCACTGAGCTTGTCTGATCATTGATTTGAGTCGGTGAATTTTTCTCCATTTTCACGTCTGCACGCGCTCAGATGCTTACGTACATAGAGGGGCAAATATCGCCGTCGCTCAAGCACATGCAATGTAAACGGTGGAGAAATTAGATCAGGCTTACTTTTAAAATCAGAACGCTTATGTATATAAATGAAAGCGGACAGTTATAAAAACTGCCACTATAGAAATGTAACAGTAGACCTCTGACGACAAGATTTGCAATTCACCTGCTGCAAAATGTGTAATC
>JABASC010001095.1:0-27357 GCA_019776185.1 Plutomurus gul | reverse complement strand
CCACGGAAATATAGTCCGTTGTTGCACTTATTGTCGCCCTATCGAGTATTTCCTTGACAGCTTTGCAGCCTTGCACAATGGCACAGCCAAGTGAATCGTGGCCTGGCCAAACAAACGCAAATCTCTTCTAAATTCAACCAAGTAGTCATGTGACAGGCACACAAGTACACTCTGTACAGATGACTCCAGCCACCCTATCCTGGTGTGCATGTCAACCATAGGACCGTTGTTGGCCGACAACACAGCAGCAGCACCGTATCTCCATGCAAAATGTACTACATGCATAATGAGGTATGTTGTTGTAGGTAGCATGCAGTGTTGCTTGCACAACACAGTACAGTAAGGTTAACATGGAAGATCTGTAGCCTTTACTTATTCATAAACTAATGTATGTTGTCGCTCGTAGTCGCATTGGCTGGAAATGTCATGCTGCCTTACATTATTCCTATCTACCATCTACCACCAGCACACCAGCACGTTACATTACTCTGCCAGCTCTCTCTCGGCCAGTCCGCATTCTACACTGCATACATATATTAGAGTGAGTGCATTGTGTACTCTGTGTGCATATTTGCTTGTTACTACTTACCTCGTCTCTAGTAGATATACATTTCCATTCGCTCGCTCTCGTCTCCTATTTCTCTGCTCTCTTTGTATTCCGTTTCATTTCAACTGCTCATTCAAAGTTGTACGAATTCTCTCTGTGCACTATACACAGTACAAGTTACTAGTAGGAAGGTAGTGGCTCTTCTTGTGTGTTTACTTATGCTGGCAACAGACCGACCCGTACCAACCATAGAACCGAGCCAATTAATGCAGGCAGGACAGCACGGACGGAAAATGTTATTTTGTATCATTATTCTTCGGACTGCAAAGTGGGACGGAGGAAACTAAGTACGGCCATGTAAAGTGTGTCCTTTTCGGCCATTGCTCTCTCACAAAGTGAATTCCACAGTTTGTGGATTCATGTATTTGGCTGTATGACCGTTCATTCCAACCGAAAATTCCTTTTCTACATATTCTGTTGCAATGCAATGGCTAAATGTCACGAAACGTAATATCTACTGGTCTGCTAGCTACCACTTCTAGTGCTATCGAATGTATAAAGGGAGCAACGAATCTATTTCTATGTATAATGCATATAGGAAGTAAGTATATAGCGCGTGACTCTTAACAATCCACTTGACTGCTACTACTGACAAATCTGTGGGACTAATGCGCTAGTTAACAGTAGTACCTGTAGAAGAGATGACTCTTGTGATTCGGAGATCACAGTACGAGGCCACTAATAAGTATAAATACCTGCACGAATAATACTATAGGCTTATGTGTACCTGGGTAGGTAGGATTTGTCGTATTCGGAATTCTATTATAATGCTATTTACTATAGGTAGCAGGGAGTAATAATACATAAGTGCTCGCGTTCACAGATATGTAGAAACTACTAACATATTAGATTAGTACGTATTTGTAGTAGATTGAGCTATGATGTGAAAGGAGAAACGACTTTTCACTGTCTATTTCGAAAGCACCATTTCAACACATGCATACAGTAATAAAGTGCACACTAAGCAAACGCTCACTCATACTTTTCCACTTAGAATTTAACTACTATTTTTCTTTATGAATTCAAACTTATTCTAGTGGTTTTAATTTCCACGACGAATGCAATTTTTAATATTAGGAATACAAATATTTTGGCATTACATACGCAGATATCTCTGTTGAATTATTGAAAATTTAACAAAAAGAACAAAAAGCACGTAAGTAGCCAATTCTGTAAATGACAGAATTTTTCAGCCAACTATTCCGGTCAATGGCACCAAGTTGAGATGACCCTCGGTGTAAGATGGAAGCATTCAAAGGTCACGTGTAAAACCCCACAGATAGACCATAATATGCATTAGAAGTGTCGTGAAGGTATTACGTTGAGTGGTATAAACAAATAAGTATACTAACAACGGTCTACCACAAAATGAAGCATTAAAATATAATAATAGCCTACAAGCAAACTTATGGTTTGTGGTACATAGTACTTAATATACGTTAATTTTCATGTTTTCAATAGAATCACTTTGATTTTACATTGAAGCACTTTGCCGTATATTTGGCCAAAGAATTCACGGATCGATTGTCAGTTGTGCATATGTATGAACATAGTAGGAAGTGGAACACGTGTAAATACATATTATATGTTTGTAGTATGTAGTAGTTGTGTGATGCAGGCACACGCTTTCACAGCCCATTTTATCTGACTTTAGTTATTCGTCGAATTCATTCAGGGACTAATACACAAGTGTAGCCGTAATACATACAAAGCAGCAGAGCATCAGTGCTCTGAGCCAGTTGACTGAACTCTAATAAAGTGCATGGCTGCTGTGCTTGTCGTATTTACTACTCCGATGTATAACATAAAGTGTTGGCTGTTGCCCGTGTGCTGGTGCACTGCACCAGCGTACATAGAAAAAGGAGTAATGTTATCGTATCAAAGGAAGTAAGGCCAACAGGGCTTTTGAGCAGAGGAAATTGTGACATTTTCTCGCTGACGGATCATCCGTCAACTCGGACTCCAGGGATAGATGGATGAGACTTGGTTGACTGTCTGACTTGGCTTTTCTCAGTGTCAGCAGTCAAGTCAAGTGCTTTAACAATATAATAGCCGTATAATTCTCTTATGATAAGAATAAGGGCGAGCGTTAGGTTATGTGTACTATATAACAGTAATACATTGTGTGAGTGCATTGTCGTAGATAGGTAGACTTTCTCTCTTGGACTGTCCAATACAAATTATGTTTTGTCATTGGCCAATTGTATGTGCAGTGAGGGAAGTCAGATAAGCACTTTTATGGATACAAGGCTTTTACTTTTGCTGTCTGGCATTCTTTACTTTATGATGACTAATGGAGGTTTTCTGCAGGATGAATGTTTGTACATGGCTCTCGTGCACCATTTCCTTGCTCTCAAGATTAACTGAACGATTGTTTAACAATCAGTCATTTTCAGAGTTGAGTCAGTGTCGATGTTTGGCCTTACAGGAGTGGCGGTGGCCCCTGTGTGAACTGGCTTGGAATATATTACTGCTGTTACTAGCACTAGAGATGCACACAACTATAAATGCAATTAATAACGGCCATTATTTCCACAAATACGAATCTGTAGAGCAATAACAGAAGACAAATGCCCAAGTTTTCAATTTACTCACTTGCAAGGGTTTCCAGTAAGTAATGTGATCGGTTCTAATGTGGTGTTGCGGTTGAGCGGTGAGATTGGATAAGAATATTTATGCCGTGGCCACGGAAATTCCATTTTAGTATGTAGAGAGATAGGCGTTAAGGATCGTGTAGAAACTTATTGACTATAGCGGAACAGAAATACGTAGGGAAAACAGGATTTTGCTCGGAAGAGAGAAAGTAATTAATTATTACAAGATTGGTGTTTTATACACGTCTATTAATCTCATTAAAAGGTGGATAGGGGGTCGCTGGTTAATGAATGAAAATGAAATGGTGAGCAGTAAAGAACTGCGGGATACGTTAACTTAATTGTATTAATGCAATGGGCTCGACTAGGTAAGGTGCTACGGACATGTTAGCCGCTAAACGACGAAGGAAAAGAGATGAAATCAAAATAACACCTACAATTTACATACGACATACTTACTGCGTGCTATTCTTTATGGTGCTACTTGTGTCTTAAGTTATATGTAGGGGGAATTTATTCGAGAGCCAAGTCGTCCTCGTCTCTCCTAATGAAGCAATGTGCGAATTATGATTCTCTACGCGTAGCTTTGGCTCTAAAATAAAAGTTTTTAAAAAAAAGAAACTTTTTTTTACTTTGAGAAAGTTCAGTCATATGATTGTGCAAGGTAGAAGGTGCTACGATTAGTCCGTTATGAATATACAGAGGGTATTATACTTATTGTAAAGGAGGAGGGGAAATGAATAAAGTCTTTTGCAAGATATTAGTCTCTCGTTAAGTCGACACAAGTTTCTTATATTATTTCATCTTTTAACCGGGTGAGTTACTCCGGGTTTCGGACTCCGGTCTTGGATCACATTACACAACGATCTAATATACCTACTATGTAGTATATGGTTATCTTCAAGGGTATCTCTATACATGGGTATTATATGTATCATGCAGCTGGATGCAGAAAGCACAACCTGTGGATAGTGCTCTAGCATTCAGAATGAAAATATACTTCTTCAGACAGAACAGACAGTTTCCCTCCACGTACTGCTACTACTACAATAATAATATTATATTGTATCTTTACCTTAATGCATACTTAATGTAAAAGGGGGAAAAGTTTTCTGGCGTAGCCACAAAAAGGAAGGCGAAGAAAACTTTTCTTTGTGAATGAGTTGACTAAGTACTTTTTTGTCAGGTTAACTTAGGGTTAAGTTAGAATAAGTAGTGAACTGTCTCACTTAAGGTGCACAGCCTATACACTTGTAGTAGGCTACTGTACAGCCCTAACCAAACTACTAAACTAACAATAAGTAAGTGAAAGGCTTACTTATATTATTAGCAGCAAATAGGGAGAAACGGGGAAGCTTGCCTTACTACATTAATAGACGAGCAACAGTATACATACGGTAGGATGTCTAGTGGGAGAAAGTAAAGAAAAGAAATTCTCCTCCATTATGGAATCGTATATTCCATTGTGGTAAAAGTAAGTGTACACGATGAGAGCAGTAGAATATTCAACGCTGCTTATCAACAGTATTATAGGTATATACATCTGTATTATAAGGTATAGCACCTGCAACATAGTTGTACATGTTAGGTAGGTAGAAGGAATCGAGCCATCCCCTGTCTCGTCACAACTGTAAAAGTAAAAGCATGTTCATTTCTGCATCCAGCAGTCGACTCCACTCTATTCTAATTTTCTTGCCACTGTAGTGCACAGTACAGTGGTAGGTAGTTTGTCAACAGTTCGACTGTGTACAGGCTGCCACCTCAACTTACTACCTGTTGTTTGTTTCGTCTCATTTTATTTTATTCCTTGTCACTTCTCCCGTTCCATACCCGAGACCACAATGCGTACAACACAAAGCCTTTTCACTTTTATGTCGTTTTCCTAAATGGAAAAGTTTTTTTTACCATCCCGCCACTTGTAATACCCAACAGTAGAGTATAATATATAGTGAATCGTATATATTTTCATTTCTACTTGTCTATGTACATATATATAGTATTTCGTGTCCCCCGTCTCCGTTACCCCGTATGATAAGCAACTGCGAAAAGTACCTAGTTGAATTTTTTTTACCCACAGCGCAGAGACGAAGCTTGCACACCTTTATCTGACTAGTTCCTCCGTTACATTAAATTACGTCCTGTTATGTTACCTTGTGTATTGTCAATGTCATTCTGCGTCAAGTCTAGTCAACTTTAAATAAAATCTCGGGGGACTGTGAGCGAGTTGTGAACGCTCTAACCATAGTTTACAGGTCGTCCTTAGGTAGATTGTGATGTGAGTCTTCGTGTGGTGCGGTGGTGGTCGAGGTACTCCATTACTTCGTCCTCCTCTATCCTATTACTTTTCTGGGCCATATACAATGTTCGTATTGAGTGTACCTGCTACAACCTTCAAGATATCTTCCTTCGTCTCATTCTAAAGCGTAAAAAATGTATTCGACTTCTTCACACATTTATTTCTCTCCTCTCTCTCTCTCTCTCTCTCTCTCTGCCACTATATTATGTTGCACTTACGTATTTACGTGTAAACTCGTATGAAATGAATTGGGGAAAATATTTTTACGGCCTGACTACATCACAGCCATAAAAAAAGTTCGTCCACATATCGTACATAGATTACCTTCAACTTCACTTGGCTTTTTAGTGCGAGTACGCAGTCACTACTGTACGACATATTTACAATGGAGAGGCAGACTGAGCAGCAGATAGAGAATGAGATGTTCGTGGCTTGCAGATGTTATCAGAAATGAAATGGAGTGAATCTTCGTGGGCCTAAGTGAATTTTAATGGCAATAAAAATAAGATGACAGGAAGGAAACTCAATTTCACTTTAGTTTTCCAAGGATTAGATTGGATTTTTAGTGGACAGTGTAGGGAAAGAGAGTCAACGTCAAGAAGTCGCCGGGAAAGCTTCCCCGCTCTGACCCTGGACGTTGAGCATCTCTGATATTTTATTTTATCTTGAAAGATCTGTCGTAGTTCTTGCTGCAATGTTCTAGTAGCACTAAGATGCCATGTGTAAACTACATACATTGAAATGCTATAAGCACTATAACACTGTTGTGCACTCCCTACCCTACATGTGCTATATATAGAAGGGAGGAACCAATCCAATCCAATCCAATGAAAAAATAAATGAATAAAGAATTTAAGACTCGACTAAAGGGGTAAAAAGTCAAGTCAAACCAAATGGTGTGGTGTGTGCGGCTGTGGAAACATAAGTGGGCACCTGGTGGCTATATATATATACAAGATATATATAGGTCTGACTGACTGGATTGACGTTTGTGCCACCAGTACGGTGCAATTCTGTGGTACTAAGAGGTGTAACGTGTAGCTAGCCATAAGTCAAGTTGTAGTCAAGACTTTAGTTATGCTCCGTCAGTAACTGAGTAAAAACGTTGCAAAGTCAATGTTTCTGTGTGGGGAAAGACGACATGGCTTTCCATGACAGTACATTGTTAAATGCACTGTACATTTTCTGTTCAGGAGGCTGGGAGAGTCGTGAGTGACAGGAAATGTCGTTAAAATAGGGTGTGGAACAGTCTCGTCTAATTTGATTTCCAGTTTACTACTTACTTTATTTTACTCTCCTTACTCTTTCACTAGTTTTCTTCGTCTGTTGTGTATTGTACATATTGTATAATATTGCGTTCTGTCGTATATGTTCCCTGTAGTACTACGTAGTAGCACAGGGAACTATACAGAGTGCAGATATGCCAATCTAACGTAATAGTTTGTCCTGCATTGTGTTGTCGTTGTCTGTGTCCAACTCAACTCAAGTGTTCAACTCACTCAACAAGGAATAATAGAACAGCCGATTCGACTCAAGACATTGCATAGCATTAGCCGAGATCCTATTAGTAGTAGTGGTGGTAGTAGTAGATGCGACTGAAGCATGCACGTAAGCTCACGGTATTCTCTCTAGTGCTACATCACATCTAAAATGTACAAACGTAATTTTGTCAGTAAAAGCACATACAACTCTTCCACTAGCATTTGAATTACTTTATGTAATGCAAGAGAGCCTGCGAAACACATCTGTGCTCCATTACTGCATGCAACTACAAACGTCTTAGTCTGTGGTGCTCTTGTACGTACTTGTGCCACTATGTGTGTTTGTGTGTGTACCTACGGGCATTCGGCTTTCCTAACCACCAACGCTCGTCCAACTCTCTGGTTTCTATTGGCTTGACGTGGCTTTTCCTTTCTGTTTTCTTTCCTATCAGCAACATCAACATCAACCAGTTGAATTTTTCAAGACAAAGCTTTCTCCTGAGTATACCATGCATTTCTTCCTCTCCTGGTCAATTATATGACAAGAGATACATATAGATTGTGAACTTGCCCAAAAACTAAAGCAAACCAAAAGTGTGGGGAGACGATACCTGTATGACAGATTTGTCCACTTTTTAACATTAACTATTAATATTTTAAATAGCGTGCATTCGAGTCAAGTTTTTTATTTATTCTCTTATTATTACAACTGAAATAAGACTTGAAAATTTTATTCCACGATCAAAGGTACCACGATTTAGATTTAGAGTGAATAGCATTTATGCACAAAATAAGGTTAATTATGTCACCCCGATTGCATTTAAGTTTAACATGTATAACAAAAAAATATGTGAAATTGTTCTACATAATTTACGTCTAAAGGAATTTCGTGTGCGCGATCTGCGCAGTCATAGGAATCCCTGACGAAGAGACGAGGTTGCACAGCGAGTTCGCTGTGATCTAGCTTGTGCGTCTCTCTTCTGGTTTTGCTGTAGGATCGAAATCCGAAATTCGGAATCCATTTCGGTAGCAAACATCAAAAGGATATCTCCTCCATGTCAAATTTATCTCCTCCATGTCAAATTTGAGGTCAGACGAAGAGTATCCCTGGGGATGGCGAAAGGGTTCTTTCTTGATAGATTTCTGCAAGTGTGTGCACACAGCACAGCCTGCATTATAGTCTTCTGTTGGAAACCAAGTACATGCATACATCCACATATACATCCCTCCACTATAATGCTAATATTGCTACTACCTTTGCGTCGTCCTTTTTGTCTGAACTCACATTTAGAGCAGTGATACAGCAGATTTCATAAAGTGCAGCGATGTGGACACGCTACATAGCCTTGTAAAAATATGCTTTTCTCCTCTCATGTTCTATCAGCATGGAGAAATGGAAGCAACCAACTTTGTAAATAAAATGAAATGAAATGAATGAAAATTGGGAAACAGTCTTGCCTTATATACATAGATAGTACTATACTAGTCCGTACTCTTTATATAACTCTGTGTNAGAGAGAGAGAGAATGTTTGTTTGCTCTTCTCTGTCTGTCTCGTTTGTCTGATTGTACATATGTAAGTAGTGGTGGAAGTGGAGAAGTAATAATATGTAGTACACAGTGAAGTACAGAGCAGTGTTCTTTCTTTCCTCGCAGAGAGAACGCACTAGTGGTACCGAATGAGATGGTAGATTGAGTTGTCTAATGGGATTCCTCTGGTTGGTTTCCCTTCTTGTGGGATGAACAGAATGAAAAAACGCAGTTCTGTGTGTGTGTGTACTATAGTGAAAGCACACGTGTATGTACATTGCGGGAGTAAAGGCAGAATTGGATTTTGTGAGCTTTTCAACTTTTAGTCTATGTGCACGGCTACATGGATCCATTGTATATAGTAATACTATTTGTACATTACATAATACAGTGAGCAAAGTAGTATAGAGTAGTAAAGAGTAGACTAGCGATGATAAATATGTGTTGTGGGTAAGAATGCATAATAAAATATCTGTCCTAGTAGTAATAGTAGCAGTCAGGACGAGCGTATATGTTTGCACAAAGCAAAATGGGGCTTTTATGTGTCTTTCCTTTCTCTTTTGATTTTGCATTCTTATTCTTTCATCTGATTTCTACAACATCCTATATTTGCATTCCAATAGTATGGAAAAGAAATACTTCATTTTAAAAGACGCTGTATATATTTTCTCTGCGGAGGATGCTGCTTCTATTACATAGTAAGTTAGCATTATATTAGTATTTGATTTGACAGAGAGAGTGAGTTGTAGGACAGCAAATAGTAAACACGGATTTTTCTACTTTAATGTATTATATTACATAATACAAAGTATGGCAACGTTTGTGCGTAGGATGAAGCCAGTGTCTAGTATAAAACCGGGCTAGGTTTAATGGAATGTGGTAGTGGTGGGAGAAGGAGATGTATGTACCATATAGTAACGTATATATGTAGGTATTGTAAGTACCGTATAGATTTGAAGGAGCAGTAGAGATTGAAGAAGAGAAAGTATTTTGCGAAGATAGGAAGATGGATTGGATAGATTTTCTCTCAGGTGGATAAATGATGAGATGAAAAGGTATCAGCATCAACGGAGGGCTCTGGGGAATTTGGAATCTATCCGTCTATGTTTTTCTATACACATGCTACATTCCTACTGGTACAGTTATGCACAAATAATGCAACACATCTTACATACTTCTGTGTGTTGGTTATTATCGCGATATTTGCGTTCGATTTTCTTGGAAATACGTATGGATAGTGGAATTGAATAGAAAAGAGTGAAGGAGGATGCGAGGACGAGGAAAATCTATCAGGATTGTAAACAGAAGAGATTTGTTTTTTCCTTTTTTTGCTACTATCGCAAAGAAATTCCTCAATCTTTTTATTTTCATATAATTATTCTGCTATATTGTAGTGGTATATGGAAATTTCGTGTCACATGCATCCGTAAACACAATGAGAGAGTCAAAGCAGTCTTTTGGAAAAATAATTATGTATTCTGTTGCAATAAAATATTAAGTGTTTTAGGAGTGGCAGGAAATAACTTGTCGCTTGAGAGAAATTACTTATGAAACAATTTTGAAAAGACAGGATGCAGAAAAAGGTGTAAAATATTTGTAGCTTGTGTGCTATAGAGCAGTGGTGCTTGTGGCAAAGGTTAATACATTTATTTCATTTGGTTACACTTTCTCCACACACATACACATTCTTCTATATGAAATTACAAAAGTGTAAGTGTATTAGATGAAGGCGTGTAAAGTCATTTAGATTATGAAGACTGCGTTAGTTAGTTATTGATATGCTTGAAATGTCGGCTTCCCCTTCCTCGCTCATAATCTATTTCAAAATGAAAAAGGAAGAAAGCTGGAGAAAGTGATGTGAGAGTGGAGAATAATATTTTCAGCAGGAAGGCATGCAGATACTCGCTCCTGTCCCCAGTTACCATAATAGCATATCACATCACACCACTAGAGAGAGAGAGCGCGGGAGACGAGGAAAAGGGAAAACAGGATAAGAGGAAGAGGCATGAGATGTTACAAGTAAAAGTAATATCCTCTCTCGCTAGCACACATCACATGATAGACCACTAAGGAGCTCAGCCCGTCCACACGAGCAGAGTCACGAGGCAAAGTACAGGAGCATTATACACAACTTCTACTACTGCATTGCATTGGCGTTGGTGTAAGTACCCGCGGGTAAACCCGTGTCTGCAATCCTTAGACCCCCCTAAACTGCAGACACAAATTGTATATGTAGAATTGTAAACTTAATATGGATTCAACGTTTTTTAATTCACGACCACTTTTTTATTTATCTGTAATACGACGAAACATAAATTTTAACATTTTTTCCACAAGTGCGACCTAAATTACATTTTGTACCACAAGTACTATGTACAGGAAGTGAATAAAGCATATATGACCCCATTGGCGTGTTTGACCCCTTCCAGGGGCTCAAAAAGCTTGAACCACCTCCATCTGTAGATTCGGTTAAACCTATTTGTGTAATTTATTTAAATTTATATAATTCAAAAAAATGTATGCGAAATGAAATATTAGCAATGAATGGCCAAAAATTATGTAACAACGAATTTGTAAAGGAATTGGGCACACTAAATGAACTCGGGGTGGTAAATAATTCGGCATATACGGTAAATAGAAAAGGAGTAAGAGGAGAACGTAGCCTGAGTTTATTTGTATGTATGTAATGCATCACTGCCGTCTCGTAGTTGAATCTAGAAAATATGGAGAATAGATTTCTCCCAGTCAAAGGAAGAAAGCCAGCACAAAGTCAATACGAATGCTCGAGTTCTGAGATCAATGCTCGATTTTATAATAGAAAATAGGAGTTAAAATGTTGCTTTACAGCTTGTCGTCGTGTTTTATTCGAATTCATCCTTCGGATGTTATTTTATTAAAAACGAGGAGGGGAGAAAGCAGGTGGATATGATAAAATGATAAAAGAGTGTACTAACTCACAGTAGTGAAAGCGGTAGACGAACAGAAACTAACAATGGGGGGACTTAACGCATACGCCTACATATTCTAGTACTACAGGCTATAACATATGAACTTAAGGTACATAATATAGGTACATACTTCAAAGAGTGTAGGAAAAGTAAGGCGGAGGAAGTAGGGAAGGAGATAATACGAAGGAAGAAAACGCGATCATAATATTCCTTGGGATGTGGATGAATTTAGTTACAGAGAGTGTTAAAAGTGTGAGTAGACGTGTCTGTGTACTAAACAGCGTCAGATAGAATGGCAGTACTCGTATGTGTGTATGCGTGTGTTTAAGATGAAAAATGATGGTGACTTAAGCTACGTGGCCCGGGGAAGAAATTTTATTCTTATGGCGGAAAAATGATATTTCAGGTTCAAACTTCTCTGCTCTCTACCCATACATTCAGTATTTGACGCGTGAGTATCTCATCTCATCGGACTCTGTTCTTCTGTTCCACTCTGTCCCATTTGTTTCATATGTGCATTTTTCATTCGCTCCTTTCTTCATTGTCATTTGCTTTCACTCCAGCTCTGTGCTACCCCATATATATATGTGTGTTACGGTTGAAGTGACTTTACACTTTGACTTTTACACATCGGGGTGTATCTTATTTTATTTCACATATTTCTTTTTTTTATATATCCCAAATTCACAATTTTCTGAAATGAAATTAGCAAATGGCACAGTGTCACGCTCATTCTCACCAAACTACACCCTAACTGCTCGATGTTCTTATTACATGAATTTGAATGCGTTGGAAATTTGCTCTTATGAAACATGTGTTGGGATATAATTCATTATTGTTTTAATTGTAACTCTTACGTGTATACTGTACATGGTAAAATGTGGGTACATTTTCGCATGTTTTCAATGATTAATTTATTTATTCATGACACACAATTTATACATAGTTCTATTCCTCAACAGAATTTCCATGTGCACAGTATATTGAATCAGATATGACCTAAAATTAGTTTTTACTTAGTTTAAATTTATAGAATTGAAAAAAATGTAAACGGAATTAATTTCAACTTTACAATTTCGATCTGAAAAATTATTAATTATATAACACGAATTTGAAAAGGAATTGCTCTATAAGGCAGCAAAACCACACTTACTTTTATATAATTGATGTAAGAATAGATCATTTAATAAATCACGATGTGTACGTAGCACACAAACTTACCAACACATTAGTGACAGTATACATAGAATTGAAAAGAAAAATGTCTTGTACAGTAGGACACTTACAGTTCTTAGTGTTTTATTGAGCTGCCGTGAAAACTCGCAGAGATTAATCATTTGTCTTGCTTGTACATTTACAGATCCGCCACAAATTGTGGAGAAGCCCAAAGACCAGCGGGTCCGCATCGCCTCCATTGCGACATTTTATTGCCGGGTGACAGGTGACCCTCCTCCCCAAGTTCACTGGCGAAAGAATGGCAAGAAGGTGACAAGTGTCCACTCCCGCATTCAGATCCAGAATTTCGCCGGGGTGTCCATGTTACGCATTGACCCTGTTCGTCACCAAAGAGATGATGCCAGTTACGAGTGCATGGCCGAGAATGGAGTCGGAGATCCCGTCACTGCCTCTGCCAATCTCACCGTCTTTGCAGGTTCATTTCATTCCTTTTTTCCCATGCTAACTTTAATTAGTGAAGTATTTATCAAAATTTGGCCACTACTTTCACCCGTTACTTATCTTTTTAATGGATAATTCGGAAAATGAGAACATGGACTTTGTTTATTAATAAATTCTACTGGAGCATTAGCAGTTCGTATTACTTATTGACTTTTACTGCTTTCCATTTCTGCACAAGTGCCCTAACAATGCAGTGTGCACACAATGCCATAGGATAGGATCAGTCTATATAATTAAATTGCAATTTCGGAGGGCGAGTCGCGGACTTTATCTCTGTCATAATAACAGTTATGTGTGAATAAGGTACACAATGTTGATAGAATTGGATGTGTGTGTGTACTACAATAGTAAATACTACTATTGGCGGCAATTCATATTTTATTTGGATTCCAGCGCATCCACATCACTTCGTCATTAGTATTGGCTTTTAATTTTTAATGGGAATGGACAGAGGAGCCGAAAGGCGACTACGACTACACCTTGTACATAGAAATGAACGTCAACAGAAAACATTTAGCAATGAAATCCAAGTGAGTACATATCCATCAACCCATGTAATAATAATGCATTGCTGCAGATAAATATCGAGGGGCTCTGTTGCATTATTTTTCATACGGATCGATGCTTTCTCATCAGACTAAAATGTCTTTTGTGTTAAGCCAAATGACTACAAGGAGGAATTCAGCGTTGACTGCTCTGCAGAAAGGCAAAAAGAACTTGGTTCCAAGTTATTCGCATGAAATTCATGTTCTCTGAAGGGAACTTGACAAATTCGTACGTTGCATTACAAAGTACGTTATCATACACGTTATATCTCATCCTCACTTTCACTCTCTTGGTGCTGGTGTCTGTGTGTGTGTGTAGGGAGGGACGGTGCTGCCGTAGACACGACTTGCTTTATTCTCCATTGAATGGTTTCCTCAGCTCGGCTGCTCTGTTCGACGTACATTGTTTAGCAGTACCTTCACTGAATTCTTATTTGTACGAAGGAGGGAATTGTGCATTGTCATCCTTTCTCTCTGCCTTTATTCTCTTCATTTCTAAATGACACTTTCTCTTGTATTAAACAATTTTTGCCATTCTTCTACTATAGTCTCTCTGTTCCGGTCTACTGTGTTCCCCCGCATATTGCTATTTGTACAAACTACTACTACTAAATACTAATACTAGTAAGCAGGAACAGGGGAAACTGGTGGGTGTGTTGGAGCATATGAATGACATAAACTCGGTGCACCACCCACGTACCAAAAGTACTGAAGTAAAGATGCTGTCTATATAGCATGTAGTCTGTATAGAGAAAGTAGTGGAAAAGTGCTGATAGGGTTTCTGGCACGAGACATCTTTTTGTGGAATATTGCACAAGCTTCACTACAATTCCCCATTCAGATTTACGATGAGAAAATGGTTTTGTCGGCCCCCACCAAGATCCGCCATTAAGAACACCTAAATAACTATTTATTACTCTATTTGCACATTAATGAATGAAATTCTTTGTGAAATCCTTCATGCGATTTAATTCAAGCTAAATGAAAACGGTTCAAATTGCAAATTAGGGCATTCACCTTTTATATTAATTTATTTTCTATTAATCTCAAAATATAAACACTATAAGAACATTGTTATGCAGGTACTTGGTAATTTGTTATATTGTGTGTGGTGAGTGACTGCAGTGAATATGTGGTCGTGCATGTGTGTAGACTAATCCCGCACTCACTTCTGCACATCTGTACGAAAGTGGGAATGTGGTTGGGGGAAAGGATGTTGCAAAAATTGACTATGGGATTATTTTGTAATGCAACCGTCTGTCAGACAAGAATGGGGTAGAAATGAAAATGTGACACAGAGTACACAACATGACAGGTATGGTGTTACTCGAGGCATGCATACAGAGTGAGTTAAAGCAGACGGTGCCAGTCTCCATTTCCTCCACAATGGTCGTCCTAGGAGCGCTGTAGGAGCCTTTTAAAATACCAGAACGCAAATTCAGGCGCAATGCACATGTTTATCGGCAAGTGTGCTTCATGAACTGCCATATTATGTATAGCTTCACGTATCTACATGTGGTAACACATTGTGGACAGCCGCAGGCCTTTTAAAATACACTGTGGTACTTTCTATCTTGTCTCCCATATAGGAATAAAAGTGCAAATACAAATCTACCCAATTTATCCAACTTGTATATCTCGGAAAATTTGTAGTAGAATTTTTATCATTTCCTTCGTGTTTTTTGTTGTTTGTTGATCTACCAGTAATATTTTTTCATTTACTGCACAAAGGCAAGTTATGTATCAAGACGTGAGATTATTTGCAGTGTATCATGTTGCCAATGCAAACTGAATAGGAACGGGATATTTAATTCTGTTGTAAAATAAATACAAACGGTGTAATTAATGAATGAACAATTTTCTAGAAGAAAATACATAAGAGAAGTAGAATTGGCAAACCCTATGCAATGCAACATATGTAGGGGAAAGTTTTTCACTTGCGTGCATCCACAATCCACATCGACTTCACACACATACGCACTTACTGTTCCATCATGTAACGATTCGCATTTGTATGTATTTGTAATATAGCTGTAGAGCGCTTATAATTTTGTACGTATGTATTGTCCGCAATCCACATCGACTTCACACACATACGCACTTACTGTTCCATCATGTAACGATTCGCATTTGTATGTATTTGTAATATAGCTGTAGAGCGCTTATAATTTTCTACGTATATAGAGTACATACATAAATACATACGAACGCATTTCCACCGCCTATGTATAACAATATTTTTATGTATTTACATATGAAGGTATTACATGTGTAATACCTTCATACATTACATGTGTAATGTAGGTACAGCCAGTATATTGATGGTAGCAATAAGTGTGTAGGCTGTGGTTTGAAGTGTAAGAATAGTAGGAGAAATGGTGAAAGTAAAGTAAATAAGAAAAGCGAATGCACGGAACCATAAGAAGTTGTTACAACAGAAGGCAGTCAGGGAGAGTGAGCGAGAGAGAGGAACTCACATCGCATCCCAGCCAAATGATGAGAAAGTTACTTTCCGTTGCGCTTTCCAATTCTCGTGGAAAGTTTCTCTCTCTCTCTCTCTCTTTGACTTCCGAGGCAGAGAGTCGAAGCCAGACCAGTCTCTTCACTTGTTTAAGGCGAGAGAGCGAAGCCGGCACAACATGTGTACATATTGCATGAGTACGATGTAGCAGTAGGGAAAGTACCGTAAGAACCGAAAAAGACATACGTGTAGTCGATAAGAGTATTACATTTTCCTAGGAGCAGGGAAACGAGTTGTTGTGTGTCAATAGCCGGTTTGTTCCAAAATGCACATTCGTGGCAGCGAGCTGTCTACCTATTTTGATTTTGAACAGGCTCTTTTGTACTTTCCCTTGGCCCGCAATGATAAGCAAAGCTTGTTTGCTAGGAAGGTGCTGTTCTGAAGTAGGCGAATGCTACTACTACACGGTATCGGTTTGCTCTGGTTTTCATAGCGTGGCATTTTGCAATAAGAGCAAGTACGTTCTGAAGTACTATAAAAGCAAAAGCACAATCAACCTTTGTCATTTTATTAAACATAGTGAGATGGATGCGAATTTCTGGATTTTCTTTCCATTTCAATGTGCACACTATATCTACTGTACTTACTATGTTGTAGTATGTGGGAATGTAACATACGTGACTTCATGCATCCTCAGATTTAAAGTTCAACTGTCCCAAAAAAAATCCTGCAGGATATGTACCTTGTGCAAAAAACTGCAGCCGGCTGTTTTTAACAGATTGAGAGACTTTCTCTCAGTAGTTTGATGTTTCCTACTTTCTTGTGAAAAGCACACACATACACACACTGGTTTTCGGAAAGTGAGCATTTCCTTGTTATCCCCTTATAAATCAATTTATTTTAGCAAGTCACAAGAGATAGAAGTGCAAAAGTTTTTTTTAATTCGCCTTCTTTATGTGGCCGCACTACCGACACACTGCAGAGCTCACTTTTTGCTGCTTTGCAGGCTAAGTATAAGTTTGCAGCCATGAATTTTGCGGAAAGTAATAAGTTGTGTTGAAACGTGTGATTATACGAGCGAACTGAGAGGAAATATACTCTTGTCCCGACTATTTGTCATGATTAGAGTAAAAAAAAAAGCTGCATTAGAATCGAGTCAACTCATTTCGAAACGTCGACCGGGGAGACATAGTGCAGAATGTTGGTTTGTGCATTGTCTGTAAAAATGGCAGAATGGCCAAGTCAAGTCAAGATAAGTTAAAAGGGGAAAAGTGAAATGGCCTATTTTTTCTTTTCGCTTGAGAAGACTGGCGAATGAAATTCGAATTTAGTGCAGCTAGCCAAACTCTAGCTGAGTCAAGTCAGAAAGGGAAAATATTGTACATATTAGCAAAGGCATGTCCACCTCTTGTTCGGAAAAGCCCTATCCACCTCCTTGTACCTACTGCACACTGCAAGAGTACTCCCTACTACTAGCACCACAAGAATCCATGTAAAATGAACATTTCTTCAGTTATCTGTTCCGCTCAACTTTAGGCAATTTGTTCGCAAGTTGAGAGTTTTTCTTCTTCAATTCGGTTTACTTTCCTTACTTGGCTTTATAGACGAGTAAAATTGAAAATATCTCTACAACCTCAACGCCACGACGACTTTCTCCACTTTCTGTGTTTCTTCGTTGTCTGTCTACTAGCTTTCCAAATGTAGTCCCCACTACTACCTAACTATAGTTTCTCCTGAGGTGAAATTTACTTGTGTGGGAGTAGGTAGACACTACTATGTGCTGGAAAGTTCGTAATAGGTAGTCTCTCCTTTGCGTAAGCACTCGTTCTCTATGCACTGGAAAATTGTCTGTTCCAGTATAGGCATATATACATACTGTGTATACATATATAGTTGAAGAGTGAAGTTGGTGGTGTTGGAATGGGAGAATAGCTGTAAGCTCTCTACAATCGCCTTTAAGTATGGGCAAAAGATTGGATAAGATAACATACGTAGTGGTCATCGCATCTCTCTTTTCCGCAACATTAGCACCGATGATCGAATGCTGACTTGACCTGACTGCTCACTACTGCTAGTAATATAAACAGGTCTTCTAGGAATCGACTACACTTGTATATAATACACGTAGTACATTTTGCAATGGAGTTCATCTTTTTTACACGCAACCAAGTTATGCTTAATGTGCTTTGGCTGACACAGTACAGTGATGAACACTTTTACGTGTAAAAGTCTCCCTCCTTCATTCATGCGATGAGTTTTATTATATTTATACGGAATTACAATTCCTTGCTCCCTGCCTTTTTCAGATGAGGAGTCTGACTTTGCTGAGGAAGCACTCTGTCAACACATTACGATATATTGTTCTGTACAATGGAAAAAGGATCATCTGTCTGCTTTCTCTCTCTCTCTCTCTCTCTCTCTCTGACGATTCGATGAAAAGCAGACGTTGTATGTGTGTAGTAACTACTGTGTGAAGTAGTACATCGATAAAGCAGACAATGAACTTTCCCGTGTTACAAAATGACGCAACATTCCCATCTCTGTTTTATATTCAGGGTTACTGCTTGCCCCGCCTATAAATACTACATAGTAATAATGGCACACTTAGAAGCTAGACAGTAAACTATGAATGTGCAGCAGGTCTGATTTATTAAAACGATTACAACAGCCATGGCTAAACGAAAAACAGGACGAGAACATTAGACGGGGATAAACTACTACCGTGTCAACATGAAGAATAGACAACAACATCTTGCCCGGGGCTTATGTATACTTTTTCCATGTCTTGTCTTTTACCTTCGTCATTGCTGTAGTTTGAATTTTTATTTTGGCAACGCGTACTTCACAACTCTGCATATTTTAGCTACATGCGACAAAACAGCTTTTGTACATGGTCAATAGTTTAATTTTAGAGTTCCTCTGAGTATTTTATGAAATTTTTCACAGGTTTCTGGAAAACAAATCATTTCTCGAGAGAAAACGTCTATAATTTAATTCAAAAAGATGCGAATATGATCGTGGTTTATAATAAGGATTTTATTAACGTTTTGTAGTAAGTAAGTTAATTTTTTCCGATGTGGCAACCTCCCCATTGTAAATGTCTATCTACCATAAGCGATGTGTACATTCCCGTCTTTTGTAGTTGCAGAGCTGTGAAATTATACACAGTAGGTTGGATTTCATTCAGCGAAGCGAACACTATAAATATATAACGAGAGCGTCCTTCCCCTTTTCTTCCTTTATGTCAATAAGCGTCGTAGTAGAATGGTTTGCCAATACGCATTGAGTGAGACAATGACACCAGTCGGATAAGAAAGGAGAAAGACGGTGCTGACTTTGCAGTCAGACATTTAGCCGAGTGATGCAACGACTATAGTAATATAGGAAATATAAGGGAGAAATTGTTAACTCTTTAGAAGTGCCTTTAACATTCATAGATGAAGGTGAACCGACGACGACTGGTGCTCGCTTGTGTCATCGTGTGAATGAAGGAATGAAAGGGTGGAGCTCGCAGAAATGAATTGAATTGTGTGATGTGGGTGAAAGTTTTCGGACTTTAGATCTTGGCCTGAATTCACTTAACTTATAAATAGCAGACGGCGTATCCGTCCTCCTCATCTGGATGTGCAGGGAATATCTTGTTCTGGTTGGAACGTGGAAGGATGTAGTAATTACGCATGTTTTGGTGTTGTGTGGGGCGAAATATCCGTTGGCAATCATTCCTAAAAGTTATTCTCTCACACACAGTGAGCTGCAGCGGGTGAAAGGAAAGACTTTCTTACGTAGGACGATGCTATGATATTTCAAAGGAGAAGGAGAGCGGAACTTTGCAGAGAATTAAACCTCTGGTACATCTTTTGATGTCAGTGTCTTATTAGAAACGGAAAGGCCAACTGAGATCCTTTCAGAACGTTTTCGCTTTGACATTTCTCTGCAAGTTAGAAACTAAATATATTTTTGTGTTCCAGTGTCGCACGAAATTATACATCCGTCACAGAACGGTGTTAATTAGTGGACTCACTGCATGTCTTCTGAAACCAAGACATTCGAATCGTAATAGATACTATTCAATCATATATTGTCGGCTAGTTGGCTCTCTGTCACTATAATTTTGTGGAAATGGATCTTTCTTGTGTAAATACATTTTGGCTTGTCACTGAAACTTTCAATTTCTCATTTAAATTAAGTATAGCTTGGTGACTTTCGTCGTTTGAAGGAAACTTCTGAGACTGTTTATGTGATGTGACCATTTAAAGTTAGACCGCTGGCCAGTAATTCTTCTCATGCAATTTGTGGCAGACGGGTGGTAGAATAGTGTCAGCATTCGTCACTGAAATTTATAACATTAGTGCAGTGCAAGTTTTCGTTTAAATTAGAAATTAAGTTGTTTCACATTATTTAGGAAGGAATATTGAAACAGTTTAGAATGTAAAATTAAAATTCTGAGATTTTTATTAGATATTAAATTTTGGTTTTTAATAAGGACAAATGTTGATACTTACCAATATTATATGCTCTCAGCTATCATGTATATCATGCTTATGCATATATCGAAAATAAATAATAACATATTTATATGTAATACGTTTTTTTTACAATTCTTTAGTATTTATTGACTCTGTAACGAAATGGCGAAGAAGTCACAATTTACATCTGTATACAATCATAATTAAAAACAATGTTTACCCCCAAATTGTAAAATATTTTCGGAGTCTTATTTAAACTAGTGGTTAAATTACTTTAATTTAAAGATTAAATTTTGGCAAGGACAAATTTTCTTAAAGAGTAAATTTTGATATCCTTTATTTATGCTAATTCTTTGCGGATATCCAAACAAAAACGAACAAACACTTACCTAAGATTCACGAGAAATAGATATTACCTTAAAATATAAATTATGTACGTGTGGAGTTTTATTTAAACTATTGGTGACAGTTGCTTTACAGGGAAAAATTAAAAATACAAAAAACATGTCATGGAGTTTTATCTGCGAACTGATAGAAATTGCGTTTGTAGTTCCACAAAGTATGGATTAAGGATTTTATTGGTGAAAAAAGTAACTAACCTAAAAGATTACGTTTCTACGCGTAATTGTGTACCGTATGTTACTTATTATAATTTATTACATGTGGATTTATTTGCAATTATATGAAACATGGTAAAAGAGTAGAGAGATTGCGCACGGTGTACACAGCGAAAGACAGCGCTTGTTAGCTTTACGCATTGTGCTTATTGTGTTAATACAGAAGTGCATTGTGTGTCTCCAGTGTAATCTAATGTAATGGGATGTGCTTACTGCATCTCATCAAAAGAGACACTGACACTTACAGATAATTGAAAAATAAAATGGATTGTTCAGCTTTTCCTGTTTTTTTTCGTCTGCTTAAGAAGGGGGACAGTCAGCAGCCGTTCGTATAAGTACAGCATGCTGTATATAATAGACACCGGCTGCAGCCAGGAAATAACAATAGAAATGAGTTTCGGAGTAAACAAAGAAGAAAGTTACTACAACTGTATCTGAAATGGAGTGGAATACATAGGAAGAAATCTTCACAATCAGCACACAGAACTGCGAGAGAAGAAGAAAAGAAGCGTGTGCAGATTCCCACGAGGTTGATTTCAAATGCCTAAGTAATACCCATTGCTGGCTGTTGTTGTGTTGCGCTGATTTGTCATTCGAAGAAAATACTACACAAGTGTATCTAGGCATGTTGCCTTCTTTTCTCGTAGCAAGTCACATGTAGTAATGATTTCTTTTTCATTTGCGGTAACTGGTTAACTACGTTTTATATTGCAAGTTTTATTCAACCCAGGTCAATTGCACAATTGAATGCTATTCAATTCAACATACGGTTAATTAATTTGCGAGTCTTGACACTGAGTATTTATTATTTTTCTATAATTTATTATAATATTAAGTCATGTAGGTTTTTCTGGTAAATATTGGTGAACAACTTATTTGTCGATTTTCTGCTAATCGCAGGTTAACTGCAGTCGGTAAAGCTTCTCATTGAAAGCATACAGTTTAAGTATCTGATTGTCATTCGTAACTGCTTTATTTTACGAGCCATTTAATTTGAATGGAGACCATTCTCACTAGTCCATACGTTAAAATTGTAACTGAAGACTGGAGATTTTCTCCTCGTTATTTATTTGTCAAAAGAGAAAATGATCTTCATCGGATTAGTTCGCAGATTTGTTCAGTTCAGGAAGTTCAAGTCCGGGCTTTGCTATAATGAGTATTGATGATTCACATTTCAGATTGTTTCTAATGTACTATATCAATCCGTATATATTACATATAACATGTGCAGTAGACAAATTAGTAATATAAAGTTAGACACGCTTTGGTTCATCTCTCAGTTCAGTAATTATGAATAGAACATAGTCCTGTAGTCCTTTCGCTTAGCGGTAACCTAACATGACACATGTCACTTTAATCTACCTTTAAGTACTTCCTGCAACATTCCTCTCTGGTTGCTAGAAATACTTCTCGTCAGGATTACAGTCTCGAAACCTCGTTAGTTTTACGCTTTTTATCAAACTGTGTGGCAGGATTTACTTGTCAAATCTTAATGGGAGAGGAAATTATTTCGCACAGAATCCAGTATGAAATTTGTAAACTTTCAATATGGAAACCAGTAGTTTTTTACGCAATGCGTAATTTATATTTGGTAAATTTATTTATTTTGGTAAATATTGGCTTAAGACCGCAGTGAATAATTTTGCATTCTATAAATAACATTAAAATCATTTTCTAACTATCCCCAGTGAGAAAATAGAAAAAGTTTCCGCTTTTTAAGGATTTTGATATGGAAATATCGTTTGAATGAATGGTTGAGTAAAGTTTCCAGTATGCTAAAGAAAATCCTGCGTGATCATTCGGACGAGTGGAAAGATCAACTGGACAATGCAATACCCATTTCAGACAAGGACAAGGCATATCATGACATAATGCTTGCATAGCAGAGTGCACAGCACAGTAAAATCTAAGCTAGCTTTACATATATTATTTTAAGCTGGCTGACTGTCATTTCGATTTCACATCTCCATACTTGATACCATGAATGGTCAGTCAGATCGCTCTATTCCACCACAAAAAGCATTAGTTAAAGCTGCATTCTCTAATACAACTTCCCAGTATTATTTCTCTATAGAAAATAGCAGGACGAACAGTGGAAATTGTTCTGAATATTAGAATTATAAATATATATTATGAAAATCCGAATTTCTATTCTAGCGCAGTGAACTCTATAGAAATATATGTGTGCAGGATAGAATGATGATAATATTATGAACACGGAATGGTTTTGAGTGAGGGAAAGTTGTCATACGGTACAGATGGTCTCCCATTTTGTATGCACATTCAGAACGGGTATTAAGGAAAGAGAGACGAGTCTCTGACGACTGGATGGATGGATGACTTCAAGTGAGCTGACGTACTCGACTGACTATACTGAACATACTCTTAGAATGAGTGCGTTATAATGTAATATACATATAGTGACTATTGTATGGTACAGAGCACAGGCACTGGTTGTAGTAAAATCTGCAGAGCTTTCTCTCTCTGTGTGTGTGTGTGTCTCATGACGCCACGAGTTGATTTGACTTCAGTCCAAAGAGTTGAGTTGAAAAGCCCCGTTGTAAGGGAAGTTTAAAGACGTTTTCTCATTGTAATACGCATTCAGTTTCCTTGTACATCACATTCGTCGGCTTTTCTCCCACTGTAACTTGTCTAACTGTGCTTTCTCTGCATTTTGGCTAGTTATATTTACTTACTACATACTAGTAGTATATGGTTGCAGTCGCACAGTTAAGCAAAGTTGCTTGCACGCATTATTGCATTCAGATACTAAATAGGACAAGGCTGTAAGCCTGTCAAGTTGCCTGTTCATGAAAAGGTGGTTGCTACTTACAATGATACTTATATTAGTGAAAGTATTTTTGTAGGCTGCTGCTACACTCTCCTGTTTTCATTTTCCTTCGTTCTCTGTCGAGGTTACGGAAGGAGAGAGGAATGTGGCGTGGTGGCGTATACAGCAGAGACCCCCCTGTTGAGATTTAAACTCCGGATATGACAAGCTTTGGTTTTGCGCTCTCGAAAAGAAGGATTTGCGAAATGAAAACTTTTCTGTCAAAGTCGCATGTGATGGATACTCGGCTGCTGCTGCTACTTACGTACTACTACTACTGCGTAGGGAGATTGTATTTACTGGGTGGAGGCATTTCCACGACTCGTGTGTCTGTCCAGTCGTTCTGGTGGATTGGTGAGAGTTAAAAGGAGACGATGAAATGCTCGGTGCTCTCACTTGTGTTTTGGATTTGTAGTCGGTTGGCCACTTTGGCACTGTGGCTGTGAGACAGAGAGTGAAACAGAAACAACGTAGAAATGTTACTCTCTTTGTTGTTGGGATACGTTTTGCGGTTGCGGTGCTGTGGTTGTGTTTTATGGCGAATTCATGAGTGGTAGAAATTCTGTGAGAGAAAAGCTTCCGTTTTATGTGTATTATCAAATGTAATGGCAAGCTGTAAGGTTATAATATCGTTTCACTGGATGGAATAAGTTTTTACACTATTGTTCATTTTAGGGCGCTTTACAGTTTCAGCTTTTGATTCTTTACGAGGAAAATGATAACTCACTTTGTACTTTTCAGCAAAACGATTGCAGCAGAGACCATGTTGTTCTGAGTGTAGGCTCCTTGTGGCGATTTCACTTTCCCCTGGAGAAAATCTGTTCTCTGGAGTCAATTCCGTGTTTATATTTATTCTTATTGCCCGCTATTATATTCTAATGTTTTTCTTTAAAGTAAATGCAAATTATTGCAGATTGCACAATAAGAGTTAAGTGCATGGGACAATTTTACAGTGTCGCGTGTCCAGTCTTTATGAATGGCTTTTGCGACATTGTCTTATGGTGGAACACACAGAGCACACGTTGAACAAATGTTGGCCAAAAGGTAATAATAGTATTTTGCTCGATGAAGCACAAATGTAGGGGAACGTTGGCGAAATATAATTCTTTGATTATAGAACGGGGTAAAAGTTATTGCGCAGGCACAGCGTTGACTATAGACGAGTGTATTAGGAGCAGGAGCGGCTACTGCTAACTAGACATTTTATTGTGCTGGAGATAGAAATACGGATATCCTGTTAAATGGTAAGGGAGCGCCTGTTAGCGAGAAAGAGAGAGAGAGAGAGAAAACGTAAACTTCCTAATGCATAACAAAGACAGTTACGTTGAAGCCTTAAGAAAGTTAATGTAGCATTACGACTCGGCACTCAACTCTGTATAGAATTTAATTAAGTCTGCTAAGGACCAAACCAAATCAGATTTTCTCATTTCAGATAGTCAACTCAGTTTACATCAACTCTTAGCAGCTTTATAGCGGAAGGTAGCTCACGAAAGAATAGCAGTGGAGAGGGAGAGCTATCGTTGGATAGACAACAGCAAGCACAGAGCGCATCTCATGTCTTTAATGCAAAGTGAAGCACAGTAAAAGTAAAGCATAAGGAAAGGACCCACTTCCTGCCTTCATTTGCTTTAGCGAATGTCACTGGGAGTTTTAGTTATTTAGTTAGTAAAATTCTCCGTCTGTGCATTGTGACTGGTGGTGCACCGTTGGAAGTGTATGTGTGTACTAGTTGGCAAGAATGAGACAACAGCAACAAAAACGAAATTAAAGGGGACATAGAGAGAAAACGGAGGAAATTCACTTTATGACTTGACATTCAAGATGACTCTCGAACAAAGTACAGTAAGAAATTTATGCAAACTGTAAATGAAGGTATGTAGGTAGAGAGAATTGGTGCAGGGCTTTCCCGTGTGTCCTCTCGGTCTGTCTGTCTCTCTCTCCGTGTGCCTAGGTGCACGTAAATAGGTAAGTGGAATGGATATAAATGCAAGAGATAGCGAAGAACTAGGGGAACAGTAAACTTTACAAACAGACAGAGCAATAATGACAATCACAATGAGAATAACCTTATTCCATTACGGTTGTCCTGAAGAAATTCTCATAATAAGTAATGGCAAATGGTACGGTGCTGCTGGTGACTTCTTCTTTAACCATTTGACAAGAAGAGAAATTTTCTGTGCAAAAAGAATTGCAATTGAGTTTTCTCACTGGAAAAATATTTACGGTTTTCGCGAAATACTTACTGCAAGAGAGATTTGATTTTGGATGCTTACTTATAATGTGAAGTGATCAGTAAATTACCTTTCACTATTTTCACTTGTGTCTATTATGTTTCTGTAGAATTCCTGGAGATCTACTAGTATCTTGATTACCACGTTATTCATGAAGCAATGTTCTGCTGGGATACAACCATATTGATTTTAAGCATTAGAACCCTTTCTCTTCTTGTAGAAGAGTCGGAACAGAGAGAAAATCCTTCCTAATTGGTTACATCATTTACTTTATTGTTTTTATAGATCTTTTTGTCTTCTTGTTATTTTTGTGAGAGAGAAAAGCGTGCTTGCTGGTTCTGCGAACATTTGAATGTGTACATGGGGCTTGGTTGAATGCACAAACAGTTCAACGTGAATGTATGTATAAATAGTATGCATATTTAATGGAGGCAGACAGACACAATGGAGGATCCAGAGCAGCAGCAATAGGAGAAATATAGTGTGCACTAAGAAAGAAGTGACAAAGGGAGCGAGACATGAAAAATGAAATTAAGTGACAAAAGAGAAAAGTCAAAGTTAGGAAATGATGTAAATGTGAGTGTTGTGGACGAGTGAAAGAATGTTCACCACCTACTTTGATAAATTCACAGTACTGCACTACAAGTACCTACTAGAATAGTCAGAAAGTCTGAAGAATACTTTTGCATGTACTATTAGTACTCTTGCTAGGAACAAGTGCACTACTTCCATTCATTTTTCATTTATTTCCACATTCGTGAGTTGCTCCAATTCAGTAGAGTTGTTTTTCTACCTACTTTCAGTCAAAGGGAGTGATTTTTCGTGCTGGTGCGTCATGTCAAATCATTGTGTTTTGTTCTGGAGAAGCCCGTTTTTATTTTCCCTCTATGTGTGTGTGTGTGTGTGTGTGTGCAGTTGCCTACTTAATTGTTAGCGTATGTGCTTAGCTCTAAGCTGGAATTATATATATACGTATATTCGTAGGTATATAGTATAATATATATTATTAGGACTCTGTGTGTGTGTAGATATTTTATGCTCAGCTCCCTTTTTCAGTTCTGAGAATTTCCCTTAG
>JABASC010001094.1:0-27357 GCA_019776185.1 Plutomurus gul | reverse complement strand
TGATAAAGGGCTTCTCAGAAGGACTCAAGATTGTAAGCATGTGGTGTACTTATTAATACACATAATGAGAAAACAAACAGAGATAGTAAACTGATATGGAGGAGTAATAATATTCTAACAATATATTATAAGGGATAGAGACTACTGATTAATCCCATTAATCACAGCATTTAATCCCACTGTGATGGGATTTTAGCTGAAAAGGTGTGATTTACGAAACCCTGAGTGTGTACGCCTTAGCGGCGTTGCGTCAGGAATAGAAGTAGAGGAGGACACGACAGGACAGGGAAATCAAAAGCCATATATCTCGTAAATATGATTTCGCTCTCAAGTGCAGAAAAGCGGACTACAAAGCTCAGCCAGTTCATCCATTGTTATAGACTAGGGAGACTCTTGCGAATAATTTTTGCACAAAGTGAACTTCCATTGCGATGACTAAGGCTCCTTCTACTGCTGAACTATGTGGTCTGTGTGAGATGCTCCTCTTTGATGTAGTCCAAGCTTAGAATTTGCACTTTGTCACTCCCCCTTCAACTTTTACTTTGGCTCTCCTTTCTATATTTCCTGAGAGGACTTTGGGGAAAGTTGCAAATCAGGCCAGCTCAGATGAGCCAAAGTTAACTCGACAATTCCACAGAAGTGCTCCTGGCACAATATTAATTATTCAATTGCAACTCATGCAGGAATTCTGTAACCACTACTTTCTACTGAATTTATGTGCACCCCAACCGGAGTAAGGTATGCTCTATTCGAATTAGTGCTCACATTACATTTGTCCTTACAGGTAAATGCATTTCTATAATATTGCTTGGAGCATGTCACGGTCCATCACTCTCCTATAAGTAATTTGCAAAATTCAAATTGGACTCTCCGAGTAATAATTGCAAATGCATAAATTTCACTCCTCTCAAATGGGGGCATATTATCATATTGCAATGATATGCATATTTTCTTCTGGCTTGTTGGCTTTTTCGCAACAAGATTTGCTTTTAGGCATTCAGAGGGCTTTGCTTAATTTCGGCTTTCACTCGTCATTCAACCTTGTTCCACATCTAAAAGAGAATATTCGCACACTTTGCATACGGTCAGCCACAAGTGTACCAGAGCTGATCTGTGTGGAATAATTTCGCTCTTGCTGTCACACTGTAGCGAAACTGTGCAAATATCGTGGAAATCGGAAATCTTCTACTGTAATGCACATAATGTCATTATAGTTAGCATGAAGCGACTAAAACATGCATTACTCCGGACACAGCGTTAATTAATGTGTTTCAAAACAGAGTGGTTCATGTTTAGGGCTGACATTGCTCAGAATGGCATATCGCCCAGCTTGTTTGATTAAGTTGCACATTAACCTAAACACACACACAGTACTTTTAGTAGTATTATTATTTATTATGTTTGCAGTATATGCATTATAGGCTGTGTCTTCAAATGGATGTTTCTATTCTAATGTGCAACTACTAATTCAACGTTGTTGTTCCTTTCCATTTCTATGCAAGCTTAATATCTGTCAGTGATTATGACAGCATTAGTAAGTATTGTGTGTTTTGGAGCAGCAATTCTGCCACACCACTGTCTACATTCGAGTACAATAAATATAGAGGTAATTTACAAGCAGTACAGGATAGCCTGGTACTTTATCTGAGGTTGTGTTCCGTCCGATTTCCGTCTAATAATACAGATATAAAGCAATGCCCGCCTGATCTACCTATAATTAAAATGGTTATAATAATAATTTCATTAGGGTAGATTCTGTGCCTGTAGATATGCATGGCTGTAGTAGAATGAAGTGGTGTGGCGGTGTGCTATTTCCATGGCGAGAAATTCCACAGATTCTTGATAATATTCCGTATAAATTAAAATAATGGCATTCCAGTGAGCCTGTAGCTGGGGGTTGACTTACAGACGAGTCTACTACTAAACTAATTTCTCGTTGCTGTCATAGTCCACAAAGGAATTTAGGTCGGGTCGAAACTTTGCATTGAATTCTGTGGGCGGGCTCTCTCGGGCTCACTCACTGCATACCTTACCTTTTGCGAATTTGCATACAAGCACTTATAACATAGCAACAAATGGATTGATTGTAGTAAAACGGTCTCCAACATACCTGCAAATAAAAAGGAAAGTTGATTGTAAATATCCATTAGGAAGTTACAGTAATGGCTAAAAGCATTTGCCAAATAAAATTGCCAAATTGCGTACCATTTTCCGAACTCGAAGTAAACAAGAGTGTGGTTTACATAGTGAATTATTAATCGAGTGAAATATAAACAAAATTTCCATCAGCTAAACAATAATCGTAAGTGACATGCATGTCTTGTTACCGAATAGGCTCGGTTGACTCTTACGATCGTGGTGAAAGTAGGGAAAAATTTAATTTGCAAATGGCAATGTCATTTCAGTCTCACGCATACATTTATAATTCTAGTAGTTGTTACATTGTGGCAGGACAACCCGTAACTGTGGTCATGTCATATTTCCAGAGTGATAAAAAGCTGAAGGGTGGAACACTGACTCAGTCAATCGTTTGACTCTGAATCCACGATAAATGTCCATTATCCATTTAGTAAATTCGCGGTGCAATTTCCAGGAGAAAGTTTGCGAAAATGTACACAAACTTGAGTCAACAGTCCATTTACCCGGGAATCAATAACAACCCGGGCAGATTAAAATAAGTTGTGTCGATACACAGCAAAGTATTTGCATAACGTGTGAGCGTTACATTTGTTTGATCTCGAATGACGAACTGTATTTAAATATGAAGGTACTATTTTGTTTGCACACAATTTTATGTACTGGAGCGACACGAAAGCTGATTAATGCGAAGTTGACACGAAAAAGAACGTCTTTTACTAATTGGCAAATCTTCATCAGTGTTTAAGAACAATTAGTTACAAGCAATGCAGCAGTAAACCATTATTGTACCATTTCAAGGTCTATGGCACTCACAATAGCCAGTTAAGCACTTCATCAAACTCTGAACTTATAAGTTATAGGGTATAAAGTTTTATGGTGTGGTCTCTACATGATGAATAATAAAGACACACATACACGTGTACATGTGCCAATAATCGTTCAGGTAAACCGCAATTAAAACAAACATACTTTCACAATTGTGAAAGTGGTAAACATGGACAAACTGGTTCACATCATCGTAAATTTTTAAGCACTGAAAATAACAGCTTTACAGGATTCCTCACACAATTCGTAAAAGTAAACAAAATACAACTCAATTACAGGTAATAGAATTCTCGATAGAGATATATAACATTGCATTTTCATTGATGTACAGCTTAAAGAGGTAACGATGATGTAATCAGTGGGAAACAAAGTTAGAGATTTGTACAGCGATGCGGCGGCTTAACTTTCACTACAATAGGACTGCAGGTGTTTCACCTCTACGAAAACCTAAGTATGACATGGATACAGTGGTTTTGTTTGTTTGCCGTGTTCCTACATCGAAAGTGCATATGCATTAACTGCAAACTGTTAATATGCATTAGGCGAGCCACGAAATCTATTGTATGTAAATGTCAAGCGAACTAAAGACTTAATTTTGCATTGTATTTGGCATGCTCTTATCGCAGTCGATGCTTTTGCTATAACATAACTCTGACGGCGTCAATGAATAAGTCGTTACATGTACAGCAAGGTTTCACTGGGAATTATTAATGCGAAATCCAGTCAATTGAATTGACTCGGATTTAATGCATCGTGAATGTGCAAACAGGAATGAATGGTGACGATGCAATCGTAACGACTTAATAATGCCCTTTGAGCTAATCTAATTACTGTGCGATTGGATTATTTGCAAATTAGCAAGGCAGTCAATTGTAAATGAATTAGCAAACATCCAATGTGCTTTGTACATATGCAGTGTGAACCTCTGTTTACGTTACATTAAATTCCTATCAGATCTCCGCTCAATTAAATACTATACTTTCTATACCCTATGGTCTATATCAATCGAGGGTAGACCATTAAAGTAGATATAATACCTAATTTGCCCAATTTCTGTGCATAACGAATATACACTATATACAATACGACAATCAAAGAGAGCTAATATTTATGCTCGAGATTTATATATTTGCACACATTAGAGCAAGATAAATAGCTATAGACTTTGCTATTTATTTTCTGCATAGGTAGGCAGTTATTTGGGGAAAGGCGCGGCCACACCAGCATAAACATGGGAAATTGTGCATAAATGCATCAAAGAAGGTAGGCATTAGGCATGGTGCATAAAATGCGCTTATTTTTTTAATAAATGGTTCTCGGAGGAAGATCTACAATATAAAATAGTTTCAATAAAAATGGTTCGTTGGTTCGAAGAAGCAACAGAAAATTTAAAGTGTTTTCCTCCTAGTTATCTATTATGATTCCGACTTGCGAAACATAAATAGTTAAGGTAGATGGTCTACTTTATGTGAATGTACTTGTTTGCATGCAGAATTTTGCACATATATTGCGAGGCTGTTTGGGGAAAGTGTGTGGGATAATGAGATGCAGTGGTCCTATCAGAAGCCAAACAGAGGCAATACAATTTGCCAGCAGCCCACCTTAATAAAACGATATACTTATATCTGCGAATTTGCGATAGGCTTATATTAAACAAGTCTTTAGGGAATATCTCTTACTGCTTATACATAAAAGTGTATACACGTGTGTAGTTTTATATGGTAAGGCAGTATGGAAGTTACAACACTGCATTAGTTATATTAAGGGTGGAATTTAGGCGGATCGTTATATTTGGTTGGATAGACGTGTGCGTTATTGTGGTAAAATAGTTGGAATACTTTTTACATGGTTCACACAAATACAGATACTAAGCAGACACCTAAATACTTCGTTTACATAAATAAATAGAAGCAGAAGGTATTGCGAATTTTGAAGACTGTTACTATTCTGAAGAAATTCGCCAAAGTTAACAATAAGACCTTGTAACAAGGTAACTTACATTGGAAAGTGTGGAACGGTTGACAAAGAGTTACCTTGAAATGTGCACTTTGGAATGCATGAGCCTTGGAGTCGGCTATTTGCATATTACAAGGAAATCGTTTCTCCCAGCGCAACGTAAGAGCTTGTACTGTCTTGTCAGTCTGTCTGTCCCCATTTTAACAGCGACAACTCTATTACATAATATATATCAACCACATGCACTTTGCAAACACCGCACACAGCCAGTACTACTTATTTTCTCTTTTCGACAATTTTCATAAAGACATTTTTTCACTGTTCCACATAATTTTCGGTATGGGTTATGGGATATGTGATGCTGATATACCCATATGGCAATAAATTACGATGCTAAAGGGAAACCAGTCAACTCATTTGTCAGTGTGTCAATGTGCATGAAAATTAGATGAAAATCGCTGAAACAGAATTTCGCCAGTGACTTGACTGCTCGCGTATCGTTTACAGAAACACGTAAGATAGGTAGTTTAGTAGTGTACATCTTGTGAAAATGTGCCAAGCAGCTTTTATATTGTAGATTTGTATTTGGTAACACTGGATATTTTGTAGATGAAGTCTAGACGAGCCTTGCGGTTGAAAGTAAAGGAGAAATGAGTTGAGCTCATTTCAGCCGTGATGTCATGTTGATGGGATTTCTATTAGAAATTTCCTTTTCCAGAAGGATGGAAATTACGTCGTAGTATGAAGTCTACTGCCTATGCTATAATGCACGTGCAGGAAACTAACCAATGCTTCTACGGGAAAATCATAAACGCTACCCAGAAAAGTTATTTATACCTGAACATTGTACCATGTCACTTTTACAGAATAGAGTTGCATTGCAAAGGTAAGTAAATCGATTTCGCCATTATATTTAGTATAACCTCATATAGCTACGTAGATTAAAATTGAAATTTTATCCTACTGTTCTCAAGAATACATGTGGCCAATTAGTAAACGAGTAAACAGAAAATGTCGTGTAGTTCTAAGAAACTAATTCTAATTCAAGTTTTTTTTAGAAGAACGGTTTCATTATAGCTTTTGGAACATGTTGTTAATATTAGCATTTATAGGAGATTAAACTTTTAAATAATATTTAAGCAAGGAGACAAAAGTGAACGGTGTATATAGTATACAACCAAAGTAAAATTATAAAATGTAAATTTAGGGAAAGTTTTTCGTGTAGTGTTTTGTGTTGCTTGGGTTCGTTTTCCATTTACTCTCTCATTTGATTTCTCCCCACAAAATGTAATTGTCTGTTGACTTGAGCTTGGCTTGAAGTTAAGAGAGCAGACACGGCGTGGCTGGTGTTCTTCCATTAGGAAACAAGTGCTACCTGCTCTTTTCTCTTTCTCTGTGCACTTCAGTCACTCGACGTGAATGTGTGATGATAGTTTGCATGCAACGAATAAAATACAATGTCTGCATTATATTTACGGCCTGCTTCCTCCTTCCTCTTTGCTCACAGCAGGCCACTTCTCCTTCGTCTGCTCCTTCTTGTGAACGTGAACGCAGAGCAGAAGAGAGAAAGAGAAAGGGGAGATAGTTACTCGTGCACATTAGTCAGTGATATCTTATACTGCATGTACTTACAGGCCAGCACTCGAATTTTGTTGTCGCGGCACTGTTATATTCGTAGGGAGAACAGTTTCAGACGATGCACCAGCCACCAACCACCAAAAGCCAAGTCAAGTTGAAGTCATGCCACAATGTCACAAGGAATCATTTCAAACTCTGAGAGAAACTTTATTCAAAATTCCTATTATAATTCTTCTCGTAGCTCCTCAATCCATCCCATCAGTATTAGTCTTTGCCAGTGTTTAGTATCCAAACACGAAATACGTGAAAGGCATGCAAACACCGCAGCCAACATTTCTCTCTTATACATTACACTGTTCAAATGAATCAAGATAAAAGAAACTTGTTTTATATTACTAAAGCTGCCATTAAGCGAAATAATACAAATATTTTACACAGATATATTGCTAGTCCTTTGTTTGCTGTCTCCTCCTTCTCGCTATTGTATTCATTTAACCCACAAGACTTTCTCTCTCTCTCTCTCTCAGCTTGTCTTTTCTCGTCAGTGACTGGGAAATGGGAATGAGCAGTTATGAGTCAATAATGGTAATTAGGCTAGAAGCTTTCCTGACTAGCTTTGGTCGTATTTGGGAAAGTCTTGGAAAGTATCTCATCTTAGACTTGCCTAGAGAAAGCTATGCTTGTGCCCACAAGTTATTATAATGGAGAATTAGTATTCAGATTGGGAGGTGGTGGCGAGGGCAGGAAAGCAGTCGCATCACAGCAGACTCAACTCATCATCTACTTAAGAAATAATGGAAGAAGGGACGGAATCGAATTGACTGGAAATCTTCTAAAGACTTCCTCGGTGCTAAATAGGAAAAAAACATTAAGGAAAAGACTACCACGTAGAAAGGACAGCAATAATATTCTTTATATACTGAATAAGTATTACCTATAGAAATGTTTAACAAGGGATACTTATTGTTACTACTAGTACTACCTATGCACCTACCTATAAAGTAAATCCTAGGAGACTGGGAGGCAACGACGACGGGACAGGGCAGGATGTGGCCAACGCACTCTTATTGCACCCAAAGAGGAAGGGAAAGTCAACTGAACAGAATTGAAGTCTGTTGGCAGTATGAAGTGAAAGTCGTAAATCCCAGGAATTTTTATATGAGCACTTGCAAGTGAAAGTGCAAGCCGACTATGTCTTCTACTGAAGCCACTACTGCTGGCAAGTTACTTCCTCCTATAAATAGATAAGCATTTTGGTCTCCTATCCTCTGGATTGCAAATGTAAAAGATTTCACAGAAAGTTGTGCAGAGCACAATGCAAGGCATTTGCCTCGTTCTACATGACAGTGGGAATGAAATAGTTTTTGTATTATGATGTTGTGTGTGAGGTGACGTGAAAAAGCGGTCGACAGCCACCAGATCCATTTTTACAACTTTAGTAAAGTTTCACAAGGTTCTTTACATGAATGTACTTGCTCCCTTGAGTCCATTACCCGTGTACATAGAAAAAGAATGAAAAAATCCTACAGTAAATATATTTGAATGTTCTTTATTGTACTCTATCCAAATGGCTTCCTACAAGAACATGAAATACTGAGGAATTTCCTCTGGAAATCACGATGGAACTTTCAAAATGATATTCAAGTCCCTCAAATAAACTCTTTAATAATCTATTTGCTATTATTATAATTGCAAGAGAAATTTATCCGTTTAACATTTGGTCAGTAAAGTGAAATAGTAAAGAGTTGAGTGAAAGTGATGTGAGCTTTGGCCACATAACAATTTTCTGCCGTTGCAGGATAGGGAAAACGAATGAAATTGTTACTTATGGGATGAATGAACGTTTTCTATTATATTGCCGACTGGAGAATTTTCAAAGGAGAAGGAGCGACAGGAGAGGCCAAGGCAGGACAGGCCAACAGAAGAAGAGAGAAAAAGAGCCGTCATGTTGTGAAGTGAGCTGTCAAAAGTTATGGTTATTCTTTGTCTTGTTGTTTCAAGCTCATTTGCTTGTGTAATGCCTTCAGTGAGCAAAATAGATGGAGTCTACTACAAAGACACGACCATTGCAATGTATTAGACTTCTAATGCCCTCCCTGTTGACTACATCGCTCTCTCCGTGCACTTCCAATGTAACACCATGTATCACTATAAGAACAATGTGGTCTGCTCCTGTACATACAACTATACTCTGGAATTAAACTACAAGGCTAATAACTGTATTGATCTTTTTTCTCTCTGTCTCCGTCTTTCTCTCTCTCTCTCTCCCTCCTTTCCCCTTTCCCATTTACTTTCCATTCCACGGAGGGTCTATGCTTGAAGCAAGTAGTTCAGGATCCCTATAGACGTTTTCTGGCCGTTAGCTGCTTGCAGGAGAGAGAAAGTTTGCCGTGTAGCAAGATTTTGTTGGTGAAACTGTATTTTACATGGAGAATTGGGCAAAGGCTGCAAGGTACGCGAATCGGATAGCTACCGGTGCATTCATAACGCAAAAGAATAAAGTCACTTTGTCACTCTGACAGAGAATTTCTGGAGCGACAAGACAAATAAGAAAATGACATTCACTAAGCACGGTAGCAGAAGTAGCAGCACAAGTACGCCAGAAACAATCCAATGTGTGGCGACAGTCTTTCCTATGGCTCTTTGGGCGAAAGTAAAAGTGGGAGAGTAAAAGTAACGTAAAAGGAAAAGTAATTGTGGAAGCAGAGAAAATTCTGGCACTAATCCGGCGGAAACCCATCCCAGACTGTTTTAAATGCAGAAATACATATCAACTGTATAAATACGATGGGAAAAGTCAAATAACTTCTTCCTTATGGATGAAATGAGAAATTTAAAAATAAATTTGCATCTCTTCAGTTTACTCGCTCAATGTATCTACGCCAGTGACTGACTGCGTCAGTGAGTAAGCCAACGTTTGTTTAAGTTGTAATATTAGTATTGTGCGAGCCTTGTACTACTACATACAACTTATGCGTCTATAGACACGGCGGAGCTGAGAGAGAAGAATGATGACTAAGTCAAGGATGTAATTTCAGATTTTTTACTACTCTCACTCTCACTGATTGTGAGTCATTTCATTTCATGGGGAACGGACGAGGACAGAGAAAAGCTAGGATTTAATTAAATCTCTTTTGTTTTTAATTTCTTGCTTCAAACACTTACTCGATGCACAACACGTAAAAATGCTCAGGAGACAAAGCTCGTACACGGAACAGTGGCACACAATGACTTGACTCTACACGCTCGTATTACAAAGGATTACAATGTATGCACATATGATTTCTAGATAAAACCACACTCTCACTGGCTCATTCTCCTGCAGCTGTAATCGCATAATGTGCAACCGTGCTAATTCAGTCGGAATAAATTCAATCTATTCTTGGTTCAACAGATTCAAAACAGATTTACAAACTTCCTACAGAGAATTCTCTTGGAATACATTTATTAGTATTTATAATTCTATTCAAAATAAACACAGACACATTTATAAAAATTGTTGACCACAATTTTCTTCCGAGGCTTTATCTTCCACAAAGGGCACAGGGTGACCATCACATATTTACAAATCCAGCTGGCTTACAACATTTTCCTGTTATTCAGGAAATATATTCATAACATTGAGAATAAGCACACTGTAAGTTACATCTTTGAAATGCAGGACACTGTGTACTATCCTAGGTGTGTATTGAATGTATGGACGAAAGAGTGTATTTTCATTTCAGTATAATGTCAGCACTAGGTAGGCTATATAAAATACATAAACATTTGTTCACGACGTCGACTTTCCGTTGGAATGGGATAAGTTGATTTGACTTTGAGCTTTCCATATGTTATTTGCTTTCTTTCTTTCAGGGGGATTTTGTATATCATTATTAGCTATATGCACCAGAAGGACAACTCCGTCTATACTTCTATACACACTGTGTACTCTTCTTATAAATGGGAGCACAGCTTCATTTCAGTCATTCAGTGGCTGCTCGGCTCGCTTATGTCTTATTGTACAGCGACCTGGCCAAGCATAGCAAATAATAATGAGATCGTAGCCGGGAGAGCACAGAGAAACAGAATTCCATAGGAATATAATAGCACGCTGCCCTTTTGGCCGGACTCCAGGAAATTATATTTGTCTTATGTATACTGAAATATGGAACTACGACCAGCCCATGCTGCCTGCATATCAGAACAGAGAGAAAGGGACGGAGGGAGAGACACAGAAGTCAAAGCGAAGCCAAAGAGAGCAATCTAACCCAGACCACAGAACACACACTTCTACTTTTCTCATTCAGATAACGTGGACTTCTTTCACACAGAGAGACCAGACTTGACTGTGGTATCGCATCTCACCGCGTTCTCCTATGTTCCCCCTCCCCCATCCTCCTCCTCCACCGCCACTGCAAATTCTGATGCTGCCTCTGCTGTAAACTTTTTCACCATTTCTAAAACACAACTAGAACAATATACAGAGGAATTGTTTTAGGGCAGCCGAACAGGAACACACACAGAGAGAGAGAAGTCTGAGAGCCGTATGTAGAATACAAGACAAAAACACGTACGTACCTAGAATACAATAATGCAAGAAATGGGAATGGAAAGATCTATGTGGCCACACACATACACTTTTAAGGCCATACACGCAATATACACAAAAGTACGTATACACACACACACGTTGTATTGAGAACAGAATACAAACTGAAATCTAATGCAATGCACCGCATCTTTTATTCAAAGGGTGGACGGCGGGAAGCCATGTGTTATGGAATCAAAAAATCTCCAGTCAAGTCGCTCGCCAAATGACCTACACTTTCCTCACTCTCTTTCTGTGGTACAGGAATTCCTTTGTCTTGGAATAGGGAAACACACTGTTACTGCATATAGATAAATGCTGGGTGGGTGTACTGCTGCAGATAAACGTATGCAGCACCATACGGAACATAATAAGTATGTATGTGAGGTGCACACTTACAGATCTGCTGAAACACACCGAGGAACTATGAACTGTAGTAATTCATTCATAACATAATCATAGGAAAACATAACATGGAGAGAGATTGAGACGAGCAGGCTGTGTACTTTTGTGCTGTGCGAGAAAGATGAGGACCAGATGGATGCAACTTCCTACCATATACTCAATGCATTCATACCATATAAAAATAGCATGGCTCACAATCACTCTCCTATACACCCACTCTCTCTCTACCCAAATGCAATCTGAAGCAAGAAAGGTCACAGCAGAACACTGGTCATATCCACGTCGTATATGTAATGTATGTAGAATTGTGAACTTAAATCTAATGCATGTGTGCACTTAAATAGACAATGTGCTTAGGAAGCAGTTCTGAACAGACAATAGTCGTAATACACATGCATGCACTTTCTTTCCTTCCTTCAACTCCAGCAGCTTTCTCCAGCGTTCCTCATGTGAATCCGTAATGCCGATCCGCGCTCTCCGCTTATTCGAATTACGCAGATAACGGAAATGTCAGAAAAATGCTACTACTATTCCTTTTGTACGTACGTAGCGGTTATGGTAAAACGGGCATAATGCTTAACATGTACTCAATTTCTCAAATGCCAAATCCATTAAATACATTTACAGCCGCCTGAAATGGAAATACATGTACCTGCAATTATTAATGTTTAATTCCCATAGGAAATAGTTTCTTAAAAGTACAATTACACTTTATCCTAAAATGCTATGGGGTTGAATTTGTTTAGGAAGCCTGTTATATTTAAGTACCCTTTGAATCTTCAATTTGTCAAAGTAAATCTGGACACTTAAGTATATAAGTACCTATGGTTTTATGAGGAGGTCTGCTCATCAGAAATTGTAATGCCTACTTATGCGATATTAAAAAGTGAAGTGTCCTTAAGAGTAGAAAGATATTCTTTACTCTATGTAACATCATAGAAAAGTACACTTGACGTTCTCATCCATAATTAGTAGGACACTCAAAGATAAGATCTGTTACATTGTATTTATGTTCACAATAATCAGATCTTTCTCCATAGTCGCGCTCCTCCATTGAAAGGGGAGATTTTTTTCCTGTCTCTCTCTTGGACGAATCTCTGTAGCACTCGAGAAACAATTCAATTTGTAAGCAGGGAAATATAGAAAGTGCATTTGAAGACTGAGAAGGGGAGGGAGAGCAGCAATTTACAAGAAAATTAATAAAACTGCAACTAATTGGAGTTTCATTGAATTCACTGAATTTGTCTTACTATAAATATAGAGAAGAGTTCTTGACAATGTACAAGTCCCTGAATGGATAGAATTCAACTCGATCTGATAAGTCATCACAGTTCATCTTTGTAGTCGATCTTTCATTCAATAGAGATATTACATATATTAAAGGGAAAAGGAAGCTAATTCATATCTGGTCTAAGTGTCTCCTGCACTCTGACTTTCACTCTTGCACACAGACACGCACATAGATCCTCTGTGCATTAAGGATGCGTACTAAGTAGTGGCATCGAGCTTTCTCCACCCCCGAGTATTGAAAAGTCTTTTACCAATTTAATGTTATCCACCAGCAACCATTAGGACTGCTTGCATAGTGAAGTGACTGAATGTCTAACATACAACCACTCCCATTCAAGTTCATCGTACGACAGAGACGGAATATGCACGTTGTGTACCCTGCTAAGCAAATGCCGTTCGATTGCACTCTTAAAACGTAAGACTTCCACTTGATGTCCTTCACTTTGCTCGTCCTCTCATCTCTTCCTGCCTGCCTTGTCCTGCAACACAAAGGTGTTTCACTATCTATCCCGGAGTAAAAGTGAGTCGCTTCGAACCCGAATCTCGGTTATTAAGCTGATGCTTTGTCGAATTCTCTCTTTCTTTCTTTAGTCCTTCGTCCTCTTCTCCATTTTACATCTCCAAATCGAATTGAACGTCAACGTGATCCATTTTCTTGGTATTTTAGCTGGAGAAAGCTCAGTTTCCCCTTCGCTTGAGGTGCGTCAGCTCAGCATCGGAATCTTTATTGGATTTTCATTACCAATTTGTCCGTGCACTCTCCGACGTTGCAAAGCCGCTAGCGCTTATGCAACTGCACTCTCGTAAAGATTGAATCTATTTTATTTTACTTACATTGTTTGTCCTACATTATTATCACACGTAGTACTTATGTATTACATAATAGCAGCATAAAATAATACTCAACAGATCAGATGCCGCATTTCAACGTTGTATATTTTCACAAGCCGCTCCTTACACTCTAATCCAATAAATGAGCATTTCAGAAGAATAATGCTATTATAATGTTTGTAACTAGTTTTGAAGTTAAATTTTCTATCGTGTAGAATGTGTCGTATTGCACATCTAACCTAGAATCATTCATTGGCCTTTAAACATTCAGCATGAGAAAATGCATATTATCTCCTGGAATATTTCCCAAGAATTTTCTCAGCCATATATTAGTAGTAAGTAAGTAATAGTAGAGGGATCTGTGAGCCCACAATAATATTTCAAAGCAATCCTTGCCACAAGTCTCACATTCAAAATCTATCCATACTCATCTGTGTTTTTTCTTCAAGAGGCAGAGCAAAAGTAAACCTCTGTCGTGTCGTTTACAATCGTCGTGGAATAACGTGTACAGTATAGTGCAAACCTCTTCTAGTAGTATGCTTCAGCTTCCTTTTACTGTGCACTTTTCGTATGTGTAGCTACCGGCGAGTTTTTCTTCTCAGAGAGTCGATTATCTATGCTTTTGCTTGTGCCACGGTTAGATTTGAGGAATTAAGGGAAATACAGATACCACTGCAGTGTAATAGCGAGCAAGTGGTGGGAGCAGCAACATAAAATGAAATCTAAGCGTTCAGTGCACCACGGTGCTTTATGTTGGAGTGCACAGGTGCAAAAGTGCACAGAAATCCAATGGTCGAAATCTACTAAGTAAATGTAATAGTGAGTAAGTATATATATATATATATCCATGGTATAAGGAACATCTATCATTTCGAAATTCCCATGCCTTCCAGTTTCCCCCTTTTCCCACACACAATCGCTGACTAATCTACCACATAAATACAAAATACACTCCCGAACTCACCACAATAAACCATAACACAGAGGATTCAATTGAATTCGACCCCTAGTCCACGTACCACAACATCCAACAGCACACAGCTATGCATTTCAAGCGTAAATACTATTTTGAATTACTGTGGCTGTCGAATATCTGGGCTCATCCCCACAAGGTACATTACACTGCATGCTATACAGCATGCGAAGCACATAAAAATTGCCTCACTCAAAGTACAACAATGCAACGTCGCCTACTGCAAACCTTATACTATATAGTAATGTGTATTTATATCCCACTGGTCTCTTGTGTAGCTAACAGATTGAGAATTCTTTAATTTGACGTTTGTTACTACTATTACAATGTTATAGTGTTACAGCTGTGATACTGGTAAGTATATACTATTAGATATATATGTGCACTTTACTACATATATGATTTCTATAGTGTATTTGTCTATTTCCCAGCAGCATGAGAAATTAGTTGACTTATCTCCTGCACTTTACTCTGCATGTGAGCGAATGGGGATGTGATGCGAACGAATGTGACGATAAAAGGCAAGACAAGACTCTTCTTTCCCACAATCAACTCAATTTACTATCTTTCTTTTATTCTGCGTACTGTGTCTATATCGCCCACACATTCACGCTGCACTGGCTATTCCACTTTTATAAGCTGCTATAGATTCCTGAGCTGAACTACTGCTGTAATACCCCTTTATAATGTGAACTGTTTGCTCGCATGCCAATTTTCTGTGGAAATGACTTGACTTACATTATGAATACAGGTAATAGAATACTTTTGACGTGGTAGCGCATTTCTGCTCCGTCTATCTGTATCATTATTATTGTTGGCATTATTATTTGTAGCTGGTTCGTAGAAGAAGAAGAAGAAAACAGAATATTTTACTATTAGCACTAATAAGATGGCAAATTCTCGTTAGCCAGTTTCTACATGTTGAGAATTGCAATGTCATGTCTTGTGTTAATGGCGTGTTTAATCACAAATTTTCGAGCACCACTGGCCTGTACGATGGGAATGTAATTGAATCACTGAGAAATAATAATTCCACTGATTAGCTGTAACTCTGTACGAGTCAGTGTCTTTTGAGAGTTCTGCCCACATTTTGAATAGCTTTCGTTGTCCCACTGAAACCATTCTAATTGGAAGAAATAGCTACGTGGCTGCACAGGGAAAAATGTTTGGATAACTACTACATGGAACAATTATCTATGAAATGGCCATAAAAAGAACTTTACCGTTTCATATTTTAAATTAAACCCATTTAGAATTTAATGGGAAACAGACAACATAAATATTACTTTCCAAGAAAAACGCATTTACCCATTTGCTATGTAATTGAGGTTTACTTAACCCGATTGGGTTTTAATGTTGGAGAATATTCCTATTTGTAGCTGGTGAAGTGTCCCACGTTGTGAAAACTTCCATAAGTAGCCAAAGGCACTTAAGATGGTTTGCTTTTCAGTTTCACACAATGCTTCTAGTATAGCAGGAACTATGCTAGGCACGTACTCTTCAAGTATTTATATGTTTGGTGGGCTGCGCTTGTATTATAAAGTGTATGATAGATTTTCATACTAGCGGGCATTTACAAATGGATTTTCACACTGGATGACTAGCCGCTTATCCTCAATGTATTTTTCTCCGTCGTGTCATGTCATATCATCTTAGCTTAAGCCCAGCAGCATTTTCATTCCTCCATGTATTTACTATAGAGCCCACTCATATCCTATCATATCATTTCAGCATAAAATTTATGTCCCGACCGATGCTCGTCTTTTCCCTCTGAACATATCACACACTCGTCCTACCTTCAGACACGTATATTTATTATATACTGCTTCTGCTGAAAACTCGTCTAATATATTTGTAAAGTGTAACATCTACAGAAGACGCGACGCATTTTTACGTAGTTTTGTAATAGGAAAAAGCGTTTCCGAATCTGCCATGTAGTAAATACGAAGGTAGATAAAATGAGCCTTACAGTGTACTCCAGTGTCCCTATATAAAGTGACAGGAACCCTGCAGCATTCAAATTCGCATCGAATTACTTAGAGAGGAGAGAGAATGAATTGCTAGCAAAGACAATGTCGAGCAGAGAGAGAAGGAGACAGGCTGCAGATAGACACTTAAGCAGAGCTCAATGTGAAAAGTACCTGAAAATGAAAACTGAATTGCCAAATATCTGTACTCGTAGCTACTGACTGCCAAATGCTACATATATTCCCGTAATAGGTTCTGGCTTTAAATCGTGTGCTACGTATGTAGCAAGGTGTAAGGGACATACATCAAATATTCTAATGCATATATAGAAAGTGCTAGTATGTAAGTACGTGTACTCTGGCTCATATATAATAATATGTAAAGTAAAAATGTCTACGGTGCTTGTCTTGTCGCCCAGCGTACAATGTGGCTGCCATTTTCCATACCCGTAACCTCCATAAGTCTCAATCATCGCATTCAGACACAGGGTGACATAAATAGCGTAATTCGTCCGGATTGCTTTGTCTGCTTCTCTGCTTTGCAATGATAGCACCACCACCACAATCACATGGAATATGGAAACCTCTCGTAACTTTTTATTTAAACAAAAATTCTACTTTCATTTTGGAAATTCCTTTTGTTCAATTGTGATTGTCGCACTTTAAAATAATATGGCCTTTTATTTTCATGTGATGAGAATGCGCTACCAGAATTCCATTAGGATGCCACTACGTTCGGATTTCTTATTCTTAAATGTCACTGCGACGGCTGCTTTGAATGCTGTACAATATTCTTATTTCCTTTACAATACTTTCGCTTTGAACTTTGAAATGTCAGTCTACATTTTAATATCTTTATGGCGAAATAAAAGGTAGTCAGTGCAAAGACAAAAGAACTTGGCAGTTTCGTTTTGTGTGCAACCATAGATTTTTTCATAGTAAAAGTAGGATACTTTTATAGTGATGCGGGTAGATAGTAAATATATTTTTCAAATGTTTGTAGAGCGCGTGCGGCAGCACCCGGGATCAGGTATTGTATAATGCAGATGCAGTCTGAATCTGAATGATAAAACAGATGATACAATATTTCCTATTTTAAGCTGAACCATCGTTGTAAGTGGAGAGTGAGCTCATTCGTTTCCCTCTCTGTCCTTGTCATACATATAAATACATACATACATATAATAGATACCTACTGCTATGTGCTCATATGTATTCTCGTTTCCAGTGAGTATAGAAGTCGAAAAGAAATCTGTGTCGCTGCTGCTGTCTCTGAAGATGGTAGCGGGCGGGCGGGCGGGCGGGCTTGTATTCACAACTGCGGATATTTCTCTCACAGTTAGGCCACAGAGACGATAGTCTATATTTCACAGACACTGACAATACAACATAATAGGCAGAGTAGTGTAGTCGGTGTGATCGCCTCTATTTATTACACGCTTCTCCTACTTATTCCTACTCTGCGTAGCATAGTGCGCATAATATATTATAGACATTATTTACATTACTTTATAGGGGAATATGAATATTCGCTTGTCAAATGGAAGATGTCTTTGTATTTGAGCCGCCTTGAGAATTCTACAGCAGAGCACCAGAAGCAAAGCTAGTTGAGCAGAAGCAAAAATGAAATGTGAATATGACGAACTGGCTATCTACTAGATTCACATGCCTACTTATTTAGAACACGACAGGCTGACACACAGGAAAATACGTAAATACTAGCAAACAAGAAATCCTACCAGCAGACAATTCTTAGCTACATTGTAATAACAAAGAGAAACTCCTGTTTGCTCTATTCTATGCGTGTATACTAGCAGAGTGAACTAAATTTGTGTCTGTGTCTGCCTACCAGGCAATATGATAATGTGAACGAGTTTTTATTATTTCTCTATGTATGAATGTCATATATAAAATATGTATATAGGTGTGTATACATATACATAAGTGAAGGGAAGACAGCTACAATGCTGAATGCCCTTCTTGCATGGCCTACACCCACTTGAGCAGCTCGTAGTCAGTTTTAATATCATAAATAGAGTTGGTGAGGAATGGAGCTCACCTTAACTACAGTATCTCTGTATGTAACTTATGAAGAATTCATGAGACTTTCCTTCACAAGAACCACCACCAACCCAGCAAGCAGACATGACAAGACCAGTTCCCTCTCGCTCTGTATCCCTGTGTAATGCGTAGATTATATGCATACAGAGTGAGTCAGAGGAGGAGAAGGGCACACAAGAGGCACTCACAGAAAGTAGACTGAATACCTTGGATCCACAATGAACATTCGAGGTGAATGGAGAAAGAAAAGAAAGTGGAAACAGACGGCTACTCTTTTTGCATGCAGTAAAGTGTACATTTTGTGGAGCCACCGTAGTAGTAACTACAATTACAATAAACTTAGACCTTATAACATTGTGTGCAAATATACTCGAATATATTCTGCAGTCATATGCATAATAAATTACGCATAGAGGGAATTTTTTCCTTATTATTCGTGAGTAGCCTCGCATGTGCTGCTAACTGTGGCCATCTCCACACGTGCTACTACTTATGTATCGACTTACCAGAATGTGCTTATAAAAAATTTACGAATTTCACTTCCCCAAGATATAGAATATGATTCTGTGCAAGGGATATTAAATATGAGGTTATTAGTATAGTGGAATATGTATGAAAGAAGTGGACTAAGTGTAGAACAGTGTTATTCTCATTGTGCATTGGATGAACTATGGGAATAATGTTTTCTATTCATGCAGACAATGAGCACGTTGAATGCGGGCGGATGTCGGATGTGCTGACCCCACGTTTTGTTGAACATGTTTAACAACACCACTTTGCATGTCGTCCTGCCGAGCCATCCATACAATAACACACTTGTAATGCAAGACTCTGTTCTATGGACTTTTGTATTTATTCACTATTGCATTCATAAATTACTTATTCAAATACGTTCGAATGGACTTTAGCGAATCCGTGCACATTTTATGCAACACACTGAACACATTCAAATAAATACAAGTCAGCAGACTTGCTACTGCACTACAATCATGAAATGGTGTGATATTACATATATGCAATGAAGCAGTTCTATTTACTTATGTACACACTGTACACAGACTACAGACATACGATGCATAATAGTTATTTCTGTATTATCATATGAACTAGATAAGTAAATTGTGCATAAAAAGAATTTTATGAGCAAACATGAATAGATTTAAGTGGATCTCAATAGGAACATGGATATTGCCAATAAATGGCAATTATCCGTTCAACTCAAGTGCCTTATTGTTGGAAAATTGGATCTGATTGGAAATCCTGTCCCTTTCACTACTTTATATATATTCTATATAAATTCTATATATGTAAGTACAGTGAACTACATAACACGATATATTCATATAACGTATATGACGGGGTGAATATCACGAAAATTCCTATGCAATTACGTGTAAGTACCCATGAGTGTTTTATGACTTAGAAACGACCATAGCCTCCATTCCTCCGGCTGGCTCGCGTTCTGTGTCGCTGCCGACTGAAGTAGACGAAACTGGGTTCACCTTTCCTTGTGCGCCGTATAGGTGGCTTAGTTCTATGAAGACTCTTACAATCAAAAAGGAATTACGTTGTAGACGAAGGAGCATTGCAATCTTACAAAAAGCTATAATATTACTATTAACCACCGATTCCTGTCTACATTAGGCGTACCTGCAGCCCCCAAACTATCATATCGCCCATCGCTTCACCGGCAGCTTTATTTCACTGGCAACCATTTCTCCTGTTATATAGTTATCTCGTGAGCTCAGCCTTTCACCAGAACCACAATGAATTCCAATATCATCCTTATTGGCCTATTCAAAGGGCGGATATTGAAAGGAAGTTCATTTGACATTACTACCAAGCTCACACTGCCCCATTTTGTCCTTATACTTCGCCCTATGTGTAATAATACTGAAATATAGCCTCTGAACACAATTCCAACTTTCTCCCAGATATTATATCTTAAGCGGGGATAGTGTGTGTTATGTATGAGATTTCGCAAAAGAACTAGAACAGGCATACATATATGTGTTGTGTGTACTTAATGTACACATGGGAAATCCAAATAAGTAAATACCTGTAGTCATACAATACTTCTGGGCGTATATAAGAGGAATCTGCTATTGCAACAGTGGATATTAGATTTTATTTGCACAAATCTATTCAATTCTGGCGTCAATCTGTCAAAGGTTATTTGCCACATCTGCTAGGGTACTCGCACTAAATGTTTGAAGCAGTGTGTAAATACAACTTGAATACGCAATAGAATACAGAGTGCACCACATGGCCAAAAAGGTTTCCTTTATGAACGGCCACTATAACAGCGCAGTCTCATTGACTTGACCACCAACAATGTGATGTGCGCTATTTCATGGAGCCTATTCGATTATAGGTATTATATTTTATATATACGAGTGAGAGCTGGCTGTATATTATGATGTGAGTTTATGATTGCACTGTGCGAGCAAGGATTCTGTTGTGACGTTGCACACACAGACACAGAACGTGTATTATGAAGTGATCTGGTTTGGTTTGAGTGGGCCGAGAGTTGAGGGAGTGAGTGAACTGTAGTGTACGGCAGAAAATCAATGCAGATAAGCCTGAGTCAATCACAAATGCCTACAGTCTCACGGAGCTTAAGCTTCAAACTTTGACAAAATCCCAAGGATTTAGAAAACTTGTGCTGGAGCTGCGACTAAGCACTCGAGTAGCCGTTTTCACGATGCCGGCATCTTATATGTGACTGTGTCGCAGTCAGTTAGACCAGCAAACCAGTGCACAGTACAACACAAAGTAGTCACAATCAACAGAGAGAGATGCAATTCTACGTACTGGCTGTGTAGTATTCTTAGGCGGGGAGTCTATAGGAAGGAGTAGTCGGGATTTGGTGGTGGGGCTGGGGATAAATGGAAAACAGAAACAGAAAGGACAGAAGACAAGACGGAATTCTTCAAATAAAATAAGTAGACAGTTTGACTGGGAGACGAGAGACGAGAGACGGCCATAATATAGCACACAGACTTTGTGTGTACTTCTGATTTGCACAGAGACAGATGAGACTTTCTCCTGTGCCACTACCTTTCACTTGTGTATTTCTAGAATACAAATACATTTGTCAAAAGCAGCAGCAGTGTTCATAGCACTGTGCGTAAGCCTAATGGATTTTATATATTTATACAGCATTGCTCGTATACTCTGTATATACTCTTTTCTCTCTGTGTAGAGTCACAATGGGTATAGAGATGCAGCAGGTATATATCTGGAGTAAATAGGAACTCTTGTTCCTTGCGTACCATTTCCACTACATTCCACTGTGTATTGTTGTATGTACTGTGAGAGCATTCTCGCATTTGAATTGCGTGTGCCGACATTCAGCATCTTTGGATTTGACTGGGATGGCTTGATATTTCTTTACTACATTGACTTTCGATGAAAGTATGTATTTTATTTTCTTTGCCAATGGAGTTTCTTCTCCCTTCGTATTCCTTTTCAGATTGACTTTTGCAGACTGCCGTTCTTCTATATATTTATTATTATAGTCTGTAGGAATACAAATGTTGTCTACCAGAATTTCCTTTATATAAATGTATATAGTGTGTGCCTTCTCTTGTGTGTTAAAGAAGTCTACTGGTTATGTGTGTAGAAGAACAGGGAAGTTGCAAAGGCAAGTGAATGCAGTGGCTTTCATTACTTTCCTTTCTTTGCCTTTCACTTGCGATGATGCTGTGCCGTCTCTTTTGCATCTTATTCTTGAGCTTGACAAAGCCTCTGGAAGAAAGTAACTCTTTTACTTACTATTCATACTTAGCTGGCTTCTTAGCCGGTTCAGTCCACATAATCCTCACTACAGAGAGACTATAGGCCGCTGTAGTGAGTGCTGATACAGCGTCACTACTCTACAAAACTTGATTAAGCAGAATTTTCTCCTCTTTGTAATCATTTTTAGCACAATATCTCCACGGACAAAAATGTTGCTATTTTAATAGCTCTTCTTCTTTGGTGGAATGAGTGAAAGAAGCTTTGAAGAATTGGATACGCAGTATGAATAAATACAATTGTACCTTTTGGACGGGTTGGTGGTTGGTGGGTGTGGAAATTTGGAGTAAAAGTTTCTAATTCTGAATCTAGCCCAGAGCTTCCCACTGGATTCAAATGGAGCATTATTCCCAAGGAGAGAAAAAGGATACGAGAAATCATTGTGGAAAGTTGTGATGATTGTTCTCCCCTTTGTAGGTTAGGTGGGTTTGTTAATTCCGAGAAATTCTGGCCAAGAATGAGAAGAATTGTATGGAGAGAGAGAGAGTAAGAAAGGAGCGAAGGCCAGTTTACGTTTTGCGTCTTCTTCTTCTTCTTTGTCTGTTTTATTTTAGGATACAGACGAGACTTCAACTTTGGCTCCTTAAGAAATGTGTGCATGCATTTATCTTTTACAAGGGAAATTCCACGTGTCAGTCTCTACAACAGTTCCCTGCACTCTACTCTGTGCACAAGAATCAGTAAACAAATTATTGTATGGTGGTGGTGGTGGTGGTGGCGGGCGGTAGGCTACGTTTAGTGCGCGGCATGCACCGCTACATAACTTATCCAAGTTAACTTTGTAAACTTTTCCAGTGTCCTCTTCTTTCTCTCCATCTCTCTCCCTCACAATCAGTTTGTGCAAAGCGTTCTTAAGCAAAATCTTTGTTGTTTTCCCTAATAAATAAGCAATTTTATTTTATTTGACGTACACTAATGCTAAAAGTATTAGTTCACAAAGAGAAGAGTGTCTGCACAAGTTCACATATGCAAACGCTCTTTACATGAGAGCAAAGCAGGCTTATGGTCTTATTTTATTTTATGTGTGTACGACACAATAAATTATTGTTCTACTAGGTCCCTTTCTATTCTGCAGTAGGTAGAAACTTTAAATCTCAACCGCGTGCATACATAAACACTGACACGCTGTAGCTGCCACTGATTGTGAATGAGAGACAGAGAGAAACTTTTCCATGTGTCTCTATTAAGGCGTTTTCACAATTGCACAAACACACACACAGACTTATTTGTATCGTAGTGGCTACAGTTGGAAACTGAATTTTCTCTTCCCAAGCTTTAAACGGTTTATGTCTAAAGTCTCTATTTCTGTTTACTAACGAGTAGATTTTATGCAGTTACACTTTTAATGGAATCACACAGAAAACTGTTTTTGTTATTTTAATGCCAAAGAGGGTATTCATTATAGATTGAACATTTCCATTATTTTTCTCGTACACGGTCAATATTATTTGTCTGTTTAATCCTCTTAACATTCATATGTGAATGTATGCCCACTTTTAGTTCACGTTTCGCACTGTGCACAAGACAGAAGACTTGCAATTTTCCATGTAAACGTTAGCTCTGTTTAGCTGCTACAGAGAATAAAGCAATAAAAAATATTCCAGCTACACAACTAACAAGACTTATAGGATTTTCTGTGTGAATTATGAAAACATTAAGTTTTATAGCCTCCCGTTGCACTAGACAAACTAGACGGCGACTAAATGTGAATTTGTAACTTTTATTGTGTTTTTTTTCCACTGTCTCCTAACTATTTACTTGGCGGCTATGGAGCAGCTATTGGGCGAAAAGTTTCCTCGGTTGTACTTGAATTCCTTTCAAGGTATGTTAATATTTATGTGCCAGTATTTGTTGTTCCAATTCCCTGTTGTAGGGCATTACTACGATGCAGTCGCTTTGCTCGCTGTTACTACTAAGAAATTGCATTGTATTGGCTCACTGAGTTAATACTACAACCATAAAATGCCTATAAACCTCATTCGACAGTTACCGTCGCAATTCAATACCCTAAACGTAAACTATGGTAAAATGAGGAAAAAGAGCGTGACTAACACATACAAGGCTAATAGAGTTACACACTCCACTAGACTATATATACTACAGTGTGCAAAAACTAGATTAATTGTACAGTAGATAAAGAGCAGTGTCATGGTGCACCTAAATTTAACTGTGCAAATTTAAAAGTAAACATTTTTATTATTTCTAGCGGGGACACTCGAATAAATTTTATAGCCACGTAGATGTACTACTTTTATACATAAATGCAGGTATTATGTAATTTCATGTATTTACTTGTAGTAAATAGTTATAGTCCCGTTGCTGGTAATTTAGATATTTAAATTGGTTGCTGTGATCGAAGTAACGTTCAGCTCCAGTGATTTTTTTCCACTTGATCTGTTCCCAGCAACTCTGCTGACACGGATTGATAAGCGTAAACAGGATTGCACCGAACCGCCGTCTAAATTGGCTTTTATAGAGACGTCTAATATAGCGTAATAAAATACAGAGGAATCAAATGTGATCGGCAATAAACGGGAAGCAGTCGGCACGACGAATAATAAAGTATACTCTCTGTGTGTATAAAGCTTGTTCACCCCTTCGCCGTCATATCACATCAATGTGCTGCCACTGCTGGCTAATGGAGTGACTGTGTGCATTCTGTTACTATCATCTGCATTTGTAGATGTTTTATACGTGGCAGTGGTGTGTATAGCCATCTCTGCAGCCAATGGAGCGATCAGTTCGTCGTGCAACTTACGGTAATCGTTCGGAATAAGAGCATTTGGTTTGTAAAGGCATTTTTAGTGGGTCCTACAATAACTATTTACTATTGTCTGCTCCCCATGACATCTCGAGAGAATCTCTAAATTCCTGCTGCACCAGGGAATACACTTGCAGGTTGCACAGTCAGTAAAATCAAATGAACCACAGCCATTGAGGTTTTTCAGCTACGTTAACAGAATAACAGTTCACAAAGGAAATTTTTTTAAACTTTAACATTGCATGTTTATAAATCCATTTAAATTTGCGTAAACATTAAATTAATGTTGCTGCAAGCATTAAACAATGCAATGAATTCGATTGCAATGTTTATGCTGCATGCCGAATCAATAGAGTTAATGCTACTGCACTGTTCATATGTATAATCCTCCTACAACATTGCATTTAAATATTATGCATTGCACTTGGCCAATATGCATTCAGTGGCTCACATTTCATAGGCATTGAAATTATTTCAACTACAATTCGCTATTAATTCCATCCTTTCTTTTCTACTGAAGAAGTCATCGAAGAACTACTTGCATCTATTTTTACATTTGCAGTTATGTATGAACATTGTTTCCTTCCATGGCATAAAATATTACTTTGTTGTCAGCAAGGACAATAGCCAATTGTCTTTCCATACAATTTTTATTATCCACAGCCAACACAGCAAATGCAATGCTGTTGCGCTCCGTTTCCTGTTTGCATACATTCGTCTGCACGTGCAATTAGCTGGCGAGGTGAATGAAATTATAAGGAATTAAGAACTTCCTCGTATTTGTGCTTGCGACACTACACATTCTCAACAGCATGTTCGCATTTAACATCATGTGACGTTTTTTCTTAAATAAATGGGAAAAAAATCTTTTAGTACAGGTATGTGAATATTTATATCACGGCATTAGTATGCAAATTCTGAAATTCAAGACGTGGACAAACTGTAAATCGGAAAACAATTGTTCAGCAACATAATACGATGACAAGTAACTTACAAATGTTGCAAGGTGAACGACAATTGTCTATTATTATTTCTTGTCAATGTACAAGCCCTTACAACATGTTCTAACATTTACACGTACTTCTGTATATTTAGATTCCCATATCTGCTCCAAGTCCAATAATAAATAACTGCTTATTTAGTCTTAAGGACTTGCTGGTCAATTGATGTCCCATAGAAGTCTTTTTGGTGTACAGTAGCGAAAAATGATTTTTTTGTGCCTGTGTTATTTCGACATATTGTTGTATCTAGTTCCTAAGTACTTGGATACACTCATCATATTATTTGTCTGGTTCGTCATTGTACTCTTTCGGTACATGGTCATAATACTGCAATTGACAACAACGCAGTAATACAGCAAGTGTTTGTATTGTGTGCTGGCTGTTTGCATTAGACATGTACGTATGTAAGTAGCACTAGTAAATGTATAGAAATAATAGTGAGTCATTTGTGTCGTGCTTTAATGTGGCCTGGTCTCCCTTCTGGCCTGGTGACAATGGCAATCGAAAGGGTGGAGAGGCTTCTCTCATTGTCAGGCCAACATTAGACGGAGACTGGAAGAATGAAATGGCTGCATGGCAGCAATGGAGACCAAGTGAGCGACTATTGGCACACAGACCAGAGCAAAAGCAGCAGCACAGACACAAAATGAATTCAAAGCACACTGAAAACAAATAGGACACAATGATCACATGGAAAATAGAAGATAGGACGAGTAATACATAGGAGAACGATAGAGATATGATAGATAGAGGATGATGTAACATTGATTGTACATATGCATGTATGTAGTAGCTAGTAAGTAAGTGCTTTGTGTAATGTTACACTCATTGCATTGTCATCGGTCTATAGTGAGACTGTGCTGCTGCAATGATTCCATGCCATGTCATGGCTGTAAAATCCGATTCTCGCATCTTTTTTCCCATCCCCTGCAACTGTTACCAAGATTGTTACTTCCCTAATATCATTCTTTTCTATTGTTGACATTCACGTCTCATTGTAGACAGCCTTGTAGCATAGGGAACTTTTCACACTGTGCATGCGAGCATTGGGCTCAGTTCATTCTTTGGGAGGTGGTGGTAGTGTCTAGTCTGAGAGTGTCATATCATGTCTTGTCGATTACCGACAGAGTGTTCCCCAAGTAATAGTGTTGCCCAAAAAAAGTTGTCGAAAAGCTTGAAGTGATAATGTGTGTACCAAGGGG
>JABASC010001093.1:0-27383 GCA_019776185.1 Plutomurus gul | reverse complement strand
GTTAAAACCATTAAATCACCCGGTTTTAACCTATTTAAACCGGCTGAAATTGGTTTTAACCGGTTTTAACCCCGGTCGAAATTGAAAAAAGCCGGTCAAAACGAAACACTGGGTGGTGGTGGTGGTGGTAGGAGGCCGTGTACTCTCTCTCGTGTTCTCAAGACGTTCTGTTTTCTCGTGAACACAATGTACTTAAACCACTACAATCACATATAGCAACAGCAACACTGCATAGTTAGTTTGATGTAGAAGACGTGTACGATGGGACGATGGGAGTACATTCAGTACAGTCAGTACAGTGTACAAGTCGAGTCCAATCCTCTCAAGGCAATAGTGCAACGTAATGATGTGCGAAGCGAGTCCTATTCTTCTCTCACACAGTCTGTTGTTAGTTACTTACTAGGCTGTTAAATGCAAAGTCCAAAATGACGGGTTTTCCACTGATCGCTATGCTATCTCTAGTAGGAAAGTCACTGCAAGAGCTAATTGAACCTCATTTACTCGGTCAAATGAAATCTCAAGTTGGCTAACATCTAAATGGAACGTACAGAGAATCAGATGTAAGTACGTAGTAGTCGTAGTAGGTAGTTACGTTTTCCTAACTGGGTTTTCATTTCTCACGATGTCTTGCATCACGAGTTTTCATTTCTATTTTCTGTCTCACTGTGGCTGTGTGTGTCTACTATGCATATGTAGGGACAAGTGAAGCAGCAAATGAATTGTTTGAATTGACTATCGCTCTGTGATAATATGCTCCAGAAACGATGCAAAACAATGAACTGACTTATTTACTTGAGCACCAAGGAAACTGTGAGTGAGTGATGCACTGTACACCAATGTACTAGACAGTAGAAGAAAATGAATAATATTTATGTTCATTAATTGATATAATTATATTTGCATACAGAGATATGCGAGCATACATTGTGTGCATATGTTTATAGTATATATGTAGGATGGGAGTAGTGGTGCAACATATGCAAGATACTTATATAGAGTACTGTTTAAGGCGGAAGTAAGGCTTGGTCAATCCAATTTGATATCAGCCTTCCTGATTATCATATATAGAATATTTATTATCTGTGGAGAAAAAACCCAGTGGTCAAGCAGAATGTATTAGATTGGAATGGAATCGGTACGAAGTACGAAAGTTCGAGAAGACGTACTCGTAGAAAACTTCACTGTGGCAACAGCAACAAGACTTATTGACGAAAGATTTTGTTTACTCTTCTCATGTATGCTGTTGCACTGTGTAGTAAGCAGAATGTATTGAAGAGCTCGTCTTCTGCACTGTACACATCCACACACTGACAGACACACACACACACGTTTCTAGATCACTTTCCGTCCTTATCGCCGCGAATGTAAATAGAGGAGAAAAATGGAAAAATCTATTCATGGAATAGTTTATTTATATAAATATATATAAATATATATCTATATGTGTGTTTGTGTGTACTACTATTGCTGTACTTTGAATTGACTCTTATACATACATTAAGTAAGCAAGAGAAGGCTCTCTTATCGTTCAATAGCTTCATCAATTTATCGAGCTTATCGAGCGAGTTACCCAGTCACGCCTTGAAGCATATGCTCCTAGTAGTATATACTTTATGTATATGTACGTAGTAGTCAATCATAATGTAATCTTATAAAGATTGCATCGCTTTAGTAGGAAAGTAAATTATAAATCGCCTTCTTTCTCAATACGTTCCACGTATAAGTGGAATGCTTTGCATATAAATTGTGGTCGCCAATTGCCATTTGTGACTTTGTATCCATGAATCAGCACAAGATATTACATTCATCAACCAACCACTGGCTAGTAGTCAGCATATAAGCATTCTCTGTATTCATCAGCTGTTTAGTTTACATAGATAGTTTATGTCATTTTCTGTTTGCTTCTTCTGTTTATTGCATTGACAGAAGCAGGTAAGTTCTGTAGAAGTAGCTTAAGGCGTTACGACGCTCACCAAACCAAAATTCCAACAGTGAATGGGTAGTAGCATTCAGCCAGCACTGAGATCTGATACCTGAATACATATATAACGTGAATATAAATCTATACTATATACATAGTACTATTCCATATAAAATATCATAAACATAACATTAGGAGTAAAAGGAATGTTTAGATTTTTAACAGCGAAATGTGGGGTTGTTGTTTGTATGGGAGTTATTGAAGCGTCGCAGTTGTAGTACATATAGCAAAGGAATACATAGTGATTGAGTGTCGCTATGTGAAGGAAGACGAAGACCAGGGTCGTACACAAGGGGAATGAGAGCCTAGCTGAGAAGGACGTATTCCACTTTGATTGACAATCAGAAGGTTGTTTCTGTTTCTGGGATATCATGCATTGCATTCACAGAACTTGTACACAACTACATAGACATTAATGTTTACGTTTTTGCATGTGGCTGCAGTGTAGCGTGTGGGATAAAATACTAAATACATAGTTTTTTTAGTTTTCGTTGTAATCCATTTTCCCATTGTTAAAAAATAGTCTATCTGATGGTGGATTCTAATGAACGTTCAATTTTTACACCCACAGCCACTGTTCTTCTAGCAGAAATTTCCACGAAACATTTTAATCCATCGAGACAGTGGTTTGTATTCCAGAAATGCTTTTAACAGGTAGTAAGCAGAAAGTAGTTGGTGCATACCGTGGAGGGGGAATGGAAGAAAAAAAATCAATAATATGTGCACATATTCGATTTTTCCAAGGAATTTTCAAGACTCCACTATGTATGTACATATTACATATGAGTACACTTGTATCTTTCTGTTATCTGTTTTCTAGCTTTTATGTCTGTTCTGTTTATTTGTGTTGGTGACTGCACGCAATATGGATTAGTGGATATTTTGAAATGTAGGAATGCGTAGGATGTGTGTAAGACTCACAATCAGGGAGTATCAGAGAAGCAGCAAGGTGTGCCATCACAGTGTGTAAACAGAGTTCATTAGGTCATTATGTTCGATTTCATATTGTGGTGAAGGTTGTGCTCAATGCATGCCAATGGAGCCACAACACATTTCCTAAGCTAATGCTATTGTGGTGGGTGACTGGAGAATGACTAAGATGTTGATTCATGGTAACAACTAAGATATGGACAAAAAGTGACGCTCAGCATGTGATTCGTCCAAAGCATTGCATATCTCTGTCCCTTTAATAAAACCTTTCTTTTCTGGATGTTCTCTCTTGGCTGTGGCTGCAGTCTCAGATAATGGTTTCAGGAATTGAGGGAATGACAACCGAAGAGCCATTCCACATTTGGTGTGGTTCTTTTGATTGGAACCTTTCTTCCTTTGGAATTTTCTTGGAATTTCATTACTTAAGTATGCCTAGTGTTTTCCTGAGCCTTTAGATATGAGATTTTTAAGTCCCTCCTTTAGGTACCTTGCCCGTAGACTAGACGCAGGCAATATAGTTGTTGGTGACTTGTTTATGTTTTCATTCAAACTCTCAATCCGTAGTATTACGGATATTTTTAATTTTCCTCCAAACCTTTCTTTGAGCTTGAAAAGATCTGGATTGGAATGCAGCAGCAGTTTAATGTTTAGTCCTATCGTCATGAGTCCAGTACAAAGTTAATGCAGTAGCACAATAAAATTACCACAGAGTGTATAAATTCTTTCAAGCGGTCATTTCACAAATCCTCCCTCACATTTACCAACTATTTATATTTATAATTTTTGCCCAAAGTACAAAAGTACAGTTGTATAATTGGATGGGTACAAGGTCCAAGTAAAAATAATTCTGATGAACGTGGACGACCCGCACACATCTACAATGCATACACATTTTATAATCTAAAACATTACAGTAGTTGTAATCGACCGCATTATCGTCAATGAATTCAGAGGAATGATAAGCCACTCTCACCCAACGCACTATTCATGAAACTAATAATGAAAAAAGTAGAGATCCAATTCTGTGGATGTCTAACCGACAGTTCCTGCCTGGCCTTTCTGTGGTTTCATGGATTTCTAGTTAAATAAATATGACGTGAATTGTCATTAGTGCAAATTGTGGTCGTCTACAAACTGGGAAAGATATTGCTGCTTTGTTCAAACATTCGATTCAATTGGAATATGTACTTTGAGTGATTATAGAATGATGAGAGCGCCAAATGCGTTCTTTGCATAGGAATGCTATTTGACTGTTTTAGTTATCTGAGCAGAGTGCCAGTCACCAAACTAACGTGGATCCATGCACACAGTGCATGTAAACATACGTAAGTAGATACGCAGTGTGTGCACTATGAATGGCTGTAAAATGTACTGGCCAATGAATAGCTACAGAGCACAGAGACCACCGTGTTTTAAGAGTACACTGTATACCACTAACATTGGTTGTGTGCTAACTGTGCAAAAATGAGTTAGTTGGTAACGGTCAAGGATTCTTATGACGTCTAAGACCATACAGCATACTAGAAGGCACGCAGTTACAATCAAATTGCATTCAATCTAATCGATTGGAAACAAAGTGAGTGGCTCCAAATATATTCCTATAGTGCTTTTATAACTACGCAGCGATATGATGTGCTTCAATGAATTGTCAACTAGCATTCACCAGGTTTCGCAAACGCAGACTTCTGTGCTATGCAGTCATGCAAATTATGTATATAAATGCATGCACACCTACATACATACATACGGGCTAGCTAACAGTACAGCGTCTGTGTCTGTCTGTCTATGTCGTGGTGGATTTGATGACACTGTAATTGAGTGCGAAACAGTGGCGGCCTTAGTACCATTGAAGAGTAATAGTAAGACTGTCCCAGTTTGCTAAATCGCATAGGAATGTATATGTATGTCTGCTGTGCTTAGGACTACTGTTATGTAGAGAAAGCCAGCTCATCCTCGCCCTCGTCCCCAAATCACGCTTAACTTCACACGGCAACCTGCCACTGTTACCTTAGGATAGCGGGGAGCCAGAGATGCGTAAGTGTCATCATCATCATCATCACTGCGCTATTGTGTCTATGACACTTGCTTTTCCATGGTAAATATTTACTGGTACACAATTCCGTCCGTCTGTCTCCAAATTCATTTCAATTATCAGAATAATTAATCCTGAGAAATGTGTTTCGCATTGCTCAGGTGTTCATACTTTAACATTGTTGCTTATGTGAAAATTAATTACGTTGTTGCTTCCTCTCTGTTTGACTTTGTAATTGGACTGATTATTCAATGGTTTTAAACCGTAGGTAGACTCCGCTTACTTTGCGAGTTACTCAAATAGGATTTACTCATCAGTCAATTCAATTAAGACAAGATTTCGTCTCTTCAGCACATTTGTCTTGTTATTTTTCAACGATTGCATTGTGTGTACACTTTAAGCATATCTGCTAGTTTGCACAGTGCTAATATGTAGAATAGTAATGGATTCTGTTTTGAGTCATGAAACATTGTGTGTAGCTACTGCAATATGAGAAGCTCTTTACATAGACTGTACATATAACCGGAGTAGGTTGTAATTGGACACACATTATAATGTGTACTGATGACTATGTCATGTCTATATAGTTTTATAGTAAGAGGAATACATGATTATTAGTTGTCGTTGTGAGACTTTCTCATTGTTATTCTGAATGAGGTTAGTTGTTAGCGAGTGCAGTCATAATATTCTTAAGCGAATGTTAAAAGTTTCCATTTCTTTCATTTGGTTTCGCACCCTTGTCAATTGGTTTCGTAACATGACCTGCCTCATTCGTGGAACTCTTAACGATGATCAGATGTTCTCTCACAGTAATGAACGTCAATCACCAACGTACACAGATACGTGATCATCAATAAATTAGAATATAGTACTTTTCCTTGTCTCTGTCTAATTTTCTCTTATCTGTAAAGATGCTAGTTTGGGTGAACTGGTTGCATTTATTTGTGAACGGATTAAGTTAACGTCCAACTTTGTAAATTCGTAAAGTTAACCGAGTGGAAATTCTATGGAATTTTGATAAGCACCGTTCTGATGGTTATATCATTGGAAAATCCACTTTCCTGATTTGTGGCCTGGGTTCTTAGAATATCAACTTTATGGGAAGCATTAAGATTTTCTTAGAAATTCAAATGTATGGCTAAGGACAAATAAAGGCAGATAGTACGTCGGCAGAAATTTTCAATGTTTAAGTGGAATGGGTGTACTCGTTTGGAATGATGAGAAGCGTGCTTTTGTTTCTCTAGTAGTAAATAGTTGGATGACTTGTTGAAGTAATATACAAAGTAGCTTGTAAAGTGGGCAAGAATTCGACCTTGCGAGTAAAGGCGATGCTCTTAGCTTCTTAGTCGCCTTTCTTAGTCTTCTTCTTTGTAGCAAGTGGTGAATTCTTATGTTCAGCAGGTATATATAAATTAAGACGATTCAACTACCACGGATTACATTAGTGAGTATGATTTGGAATTCGATCATAGCAGTGGATAGTGGTTCGAACCTGAACAGACAGGTATTAATTGTAAGAAGAAGGGTTAGAGAGTTGATTTGTTGATTAGGTGTACTATAAAGTGTATATAGTAGTAAGTAGTAGTGGCTTTGTGTGTACGAATTTTATAAATCTCGCAGAGCGAAATCTCTGGTTGCCCTCAGGCTATGTCTATATGCATTGTGTGTGTGTGTGTGTGTGTGTGCAGAAGCTAGCGCCTAGTCCAGGTTGGGCAAGGCTATTGATACATGAGGATCTGCCATGCTGCACCTGCCTGCTGTACATATAGCCATAGAGCTAGTATAGCAATGTGAGAAAAATTTCACAGAGTAAGCAAAATCCAGTTGGACATTGGCTTTGTAATTCAGCTTCTATCCTACAAGGTCGTCTCGTTCATCAAGAGCCTCGGCTCGACGACCCCGACTTTATCGTCAAGCGTTATACTTTTCATCCATTCCCTTCCTTTGGAAGAAGTCAGAACTTTTCGACTATGACTAACTAAATCAACTGTGTATCTCGAAAGTAGAAAAAAACCTCATCCTGTAGAATATCTGCGAATATCTGCGAATATCTGCGTGCATTCATTTAGCACTCTCAACTGTTCGCTTGACTGTTGAAAGGTATACTTTTAGCACAGTAATAAACGCAAAAGTCAAGTGAGCAATCTCTTTGTGTAGTTGGCAGACGCTTTGAAGCCTCACCTATTTCTGTAGAAAACACTGCTGTACTGGTTGGTGAACCTTTCTCGAAGACCGTTGCGTAGAATAATATTATATTTGTAGAATGCATCCAGAACCGGACGGCGACATGCTCTCGCAGAAAATCAGAAACCGTCTACTGCAGATATGAACGAGTATCATGAGCAGAAAAAACCGCTCTGGCCAGAAGGAATATTATTAACTATTATGGCCACATAATGTAATGGCAGGCATGCTAACTATATGCATGTCATTGTGCAAGTATTCCCAACAGAATATTCATTAGACTGATTACCTGGAAATTTCAGCTCGTTTGCACACAGATAATACACCAATACTGTATAAGTACATACACATACAATGTATATTTTATATGTGTACAAACTATATCCGGGCGTTATCTCTTCTATGTCAATAGTAAGCAGACATTGGCACTTGTCTGTATGTGTTTAGTGGGATGCGTGTAAGTATGTACGCAGCATACTGTATTAGTTCATGTGTCATTAGATTTTTCTGCCGTACTGTGAGTACAGTCATCGAGTCAGCCTGTAGTGGCACTCAGTCAGTCAGTTAATGCTCGTGCAAATCAAGTGGAATTCATGCTAGCCTGTTATAGTATACTACTATTATAATAATAATGTGCATAAAGAGTGATGTAGTTTTGGAGGCAGGATGTGATACAAGTACGAGGATGTTGAACATGTGGTTGTTACTCTGAACTTTATGAATGAACTGACTGAGAGAGAGAGAGAGAGAGAGAGAGAGAGAGAGAGAGAGAGAGAGAGGATATTAAGGATGAGGAAAGTAAAAAGTTTATAGCATTCAAGTAGTAAGTAGCATTGTTAACAGGGACTGTGTGCGTTCGTAATGAAAGAGTAATAACAATTGAGATCACAATACTAATGTACTGAGTAAGATTTTCTAATGAATATACAGACGAGAAGAAGAATAACAAAGAGAGGGATTTTTGGCTAGTTCAAGGGAGTTGGGCTGGAGTTCATAGATTAGATAAACCGGCCTTGACTGCAACTTGGGGTAGCTTAATGATTCTTAGCGTGGTGCATGAGAATCATCCTGACGATCAGTGTTGGTCATGGCACAGCTCATCCTATCACATATTGTAAAATTCTTGTTAAAGAGCTAAAAAGAAGTTGGTGGACTTTGACATGCTCGCTTCTTCCTCCACTGTTGCTATGCACAGCCGAGCAACTCGTTTTAATGCACTCGCTCTTCTTATCACGTGCAATTCATTTTCTTTCCCCCCCCTCCTCCCCTCCCCCCACTCTCTCACTGTCTCTGGCTCTGTCTCCTATTCACAAGCTCGGTTCTCCGCTCCCACCGTTTTCCGTGCCTCTCCGGACCCGTACACTCAGAAATATACAGACACGTTTGCAGATTGTTCAGTTGTGTTGCGTTCACTTACCCTGAACAATGTACGATATCCTGTGTACGGTAGTAGATATGATATGGCCACGTTGTACATAATATTATTAGCGTTGGCCCTGATGATGGCTATTGGCATTAGTGCAGTAGTGGTAATATTATGTGTGTAACTTTCTGCATACATTGTACCAGTGCTGCTCATGTACACACATGTACGTACCTATACAGAGTCAACAGAGTGTACGTATATTGCAGGCCTAGTCGTAAGTATGAACGTCTCTTCCTCTGGTTCTGGTTGAGACACCTCCCGTCTGGTTTTTCACTGGCAAAGCTCAAAGACCTCAGGATAGCAACAGTCAAAGTGCATAAAATAGCGTGGCCCGACCATCTACTTACTTACTGTGCTGCTCTTAAGACACGACTAGCATACAGGACACATAGAGGCTGGCAACTCATTAGAAACTAGCTGTATCTCTGTCGACTAGTAGTAAAACAAGAATTACTTTACTGTGATTATGGTGAAGCGAATACATTGGCCAATTCTACCACTTTCTGCCATGCTTGCCGATTGACTGCACTCACTGCAGTCTCGAGTCTCGAATCGGCTAATCTTATCTGCATCTATTATTATCCAACTCACATGCTAGGAATAAGACAAACACTTGCATGTTTGCACTATGTATCCACTGTCGATAGTGGAGATGTTTCGTTCAGTCAAATTAAATTAAAATTTTTATTGACATTTATTTATTTACCACCCCTGTTAATTGGGTTGGGTTAAATGGTGGTGGGAAGTAAAGAGTGTCGTTGTATTTGAAATGACTGAATAGTAAATAGTAACTGTGAATGTGCAGAGTTTTGATGCAGGACAATGTGTGCAGTGGTGAGAAGGAAAAAGTAAAGTTGTTATGACCATGAACTATGACATTTGCATTTATGGACTGAGTGAACTTTGGGTAAACGAAATCCTCCTCAGCAACTTGCCTGTAATTTTCCAAATCGAGTGATCAAAGTTGATCAGCATGTTTTGGCGCAAGGATGCACGTTTGCATAAGGTGTCTCTATTTTTATTGTCGAGTGTGTGGTTGGCTGGCTGGCTGGCTGATTGTGTAGCTGCTTGTTGCTCGATGTTCACGATTTAAGTGTGAATGCGGAGAGAAACCGCGACGACACATTTTATTCCTACTACTTGAAGACAATGGGATGAGAGCAGTCGAGCAGAATTGGCCCTTGAATTCAGAGTTAAAATTCAGAGGATTTCTACGGCCATTTCGGTGCATACTTCGCGCATTATTCATTTCACAACATTTCCCACGTACAAAAGGACTTCCGTATGATTGGCCAGAATGCTTAGTTTTTATAGTTGTCAGTTGTAGCCTCGAAGGCTTTAAGAAATGGAAATTATTTTTTGGGAGGCGGGAAAATGTAGAATTGCAGCCAGGAGCAAAGTGGGAAAGACGCGTAGAGAGTAAAGTTTGGACTGTGTACACATGGAGTCAAAATAGAGCGCATCTTTGTGCAGACAAGTTTCTTTATAGGAAGATTGGTTGAAAAGTTTCTTTGTCGTCAAGTGGAAAAGTGTGGGAATGTCAAAGAGTGTATTAACCACTGTACATCATTCATAAGTATAGGTATAGTGTATTGCATGGTTTGCTCGTTGTCTGGTATCAGTTTACTGTAATGTATCTAGTCGGAGGAACGCTATAAAGTGAATAAAGGGGTGATTCACTTTTATAATATTATTGTCATCGTCATGTGTTGTATTCAGTTGACTGCTCTCTTATATGTTTAGTAGCAGGTAAGGGAAGTGTAAATATGTACTCTGCTGATGCGATGTTTGCAGCAGTGGAGGTGCTCAAGAAATGATAGGATATTTGTGCAGGAAGGAACGGTTAGAGAAAATTGGGATTTTTCATTCCGTCTTCTTTTCTCTATTGTTTTCTCCGAGCACAGTTTATGCACTAAGTTTAGTGTATAAAATTGCAGCCAGTTCTGAAACTGCTGTGATATGTGATGTTAGACAATTCCGTGACTTGGATCTCAAGTTGGAATTTCTCCTTTTCATTTCGCACGAACTCCCATCTACTACTTCCATCCGTGTTTCAGGCTCTTCAAGAGAGGGAGAGAGAGTCCCCGCTTAGGTATATAGCTACATATATAAGTAGTTGGGTGGAGGACATGGAAATCATCCTTCACATAACTATAGAATATAAGAGACTGGGAATCAGCATCATCATTTAGTTCCCCAAATTGGTTTTGCCTGGTCCCTCATCCTTCCCTTTCACATTTTGAAATCTTGACTGTGCTCTTAGCAGGATTAGATGAAAGCGAGATGCGAATGAGAGAGAGAGAGACGGCACAGAGGCTGGGAACGGTGATGTGTAGAAAATATAAAGTGGGAATTGGACTCAATCATAATCATAGTTACAAAGAAGAATTCCAGGTTGTTTTAATTTACAGATGGAAATCTATCCCACAATCATCATGATTCCATATACTTTTCCACTTTTAAACTTATATTTGCTCACTGAAATGCCATCACCGCATTTTCGGCACCAGATCTACTTTTAGACGGCCTTTTCACGAAATAAGCGTCTATTGTTGTTTCCAGGGAAAATTCCACAGTGTTGTTGGCGCCCACTTTTGTAACCAGTACCCTGCAGCTTTCCTTCAATGTATCACTACACGAAAACTATACTTACTTGCTAGAAACGGATTAGGGAAACCATTGTCTTTTGTTGGTTACACCGTCGGCTAGAATCGACAAAAAGAAATCCATTCCGGCCACCTACTGTAAACCTTTATGTTCTCCAGACTTGTAATCGGCTTCCTCCCATCATACACACAAATAAAACGTAAAACCCCACTTTTCAAATAAATGCTCTGATTACTGAAATTCTACAAACATTTCTTAAACTTACCATCTGTAATTATAAGAGGCACATGTTTCTCAAATCCAAAGATATTCCCATGTATTTACAAATGAAACATTTTTTCCCAACAATCTTGAAAATAGCCCCAATAAAAAATTTTATTCTTTCAATTTCTCCATATTAAATACAAACCGTTCAATTAATTTCACAGCAACAGCAAACAGTGAGGCGTTGATTTAATTCTTCTACCTCAAGCACTACTCGCCTTATATTCATATACAATTATTACATAGGCTAGCGAAACCTCGCAAGAAAGACGGCAACATTAAGATATGTTGTTGTGCAGTTGAACTGTGAACTCAACTCACAGCTCGCTGTGTAGTTGCCACATAAGCTTAGGTAATTATTGTTTTTGCAGCAATGTTTACAATAATTTAGCTGTAAATAACAGTTGTACGTTTACTAACAGAGGCGATAAGGATAGAAAGTGACTGTAGTAGTAATTGTAATGATACGATTGATACGGTATTAAATAACTTGGTACTCCGCTACTCTTTATGATTGTCTGATTGACAGATACGAATTCATCTCTTCTCGCCAGCCACACACCAGTTATAAGTGTGATTGATGTTAACAAAGTACAGGATATCAGACCAGTACGTGCGATTGTGTATGTGAAATTCGGTTTTCCTTCAGGTGTGTATTCGGGTTCTGTATAGTAATGCATGTTGTAAAAGACTCGTTTTTACCTTTCTATAAATTAACAGAAGAATTTAGAGCCGTTGTGGTTAAGTACTTGTTTGGGTTGCAGAAAAACTGAATACAATCTCTCGTAATTCAGTTTTACAGCTATGCACTTCTGCGCGGTAATTTCGATGTGGGGAGTGTACGTATATAAATATACAGTGCTATTGCTTGGGTACAATGTATTACATACATCGCTCGCTTATAGAGGAACTGGCTTTTAAATAGCTTTTAACTAATGTAAGTAGCTTGTGCATAACCTATTTATTCTTTCAGATTTTCTATGTACACAGAGAGTGAGTGAGAGAGAGACGTTGATTTCATTGATTGAAGTGTTTAAGTTGAAAGTGCATGCTGTCTCATAAAAGTGTCTGCTGTTATAAGTCAGTGAATTTTATTATTTTATAGTCTTCCGAGGGCATGTCAATATTGATTCGCTGATATTTTTCATTTGCTTGGTACGTGTTGACTGTGTTGTGCTTTCATATTGTAGCGCATGGTTGGATTATAATAAAGGCGACCAGTTCCGAACATTAGTGGATGAGGACAGCCAGAGAGAGAGAGAGAGACTTTTAGGGAGACTGGGTTGTGTTAACAATAAGAGTGCCCAGGAGGAGAAGAGACAAGGTAGCTACGAAGGAATGTAAGATCAAAATGCTTGACGGCATTTTCTCTTTTGAGCAATAGAAAAGACGAGGTCGGCTTTTGAAAAGGTAGTGGCGTAGACAGCTGCTTACTAAGAAATGAATGGGTGAGAGAGAGAGAGTATAGAAATAATATAGGATTTAGTGTATGGAACGGAATAGTAATTCAAAGACACATTTCAAAGTATTTCATTCTTTTATGCAGTTTTAGAAGAAAGCCTTCTCAATTTACCTGGTCTGCTGACTGTGGGAAGGAAATAGTAGTCTCCTATCTTGATCCACTGCACCACGGTGGCTTCCACCGCACAGTTCGACGTATACCTACCTACTGGTTTTCTACCTTACTTTTCTATGCCTTAGGAACTTGTTTATGTCGCAGTCAGTCTCACTCGACGAGTACATGAGAAATTTTTGAACAAAGCTCAGGTGCCTACCCACAAGTCCTTCAACCCCAGTTAGGCCCAGTTAGGGTTAGGCCGAGGCTTTGCGTTACCGTATTATATGCTGTGCCGTCTTTATATCCCCCTATACATACAGATACAGCCATGTATCTTGTTAGTCAATGGTGTACATTGGTTGCTGTGCTATGCTCACTCATAGTTCATCATGTGCCCAGAATTCAAGAGAAGCTGTAGGCAGGTAATCAGCAACAATGAAGGTGTTCATATAGAACCCAGATCTGGACTACGCACTGTAACAGCTCTATTCAGTAGAATTCTTGCTGGCTGCTCAGAGCACGTCTTATCCGCTTGATGAATGAAATGTGGTTCATCCTTCAGCATCAATTTTAATGGACCATTTGTGTGTGGCACAATTTGTACTTGCCAATTACACTGACTGAGAGAGAGAGAGAGAGAGAGAGAGAGAGAACTTCCATTATGAAACTTGTTGTACAGCATTGAATTTTCTTTCATTTAATTAAAATTGAATTTCAAACCGTGTGGATGCCACGAACAACAGAAGAACAAGTACAAGCGCAATGATTAATATGCAATGGGAATGTAATTTATTATTCAATACTTTTCCGTGCATCGTGTCTCACCTTCAATGTTTGCTTTGATAATTTCAGGAACCCGAGTCTATGCTCCCCCTGAGTGGATCCGTTGCGGAAAGTATTATGGACGTCAGGCTACCATATGGTCATTGGGAATTCTCCTCTATGACATGGTCCAAGGAGACATTCCGTTTGAACGCGACGAACAAATTCTTCGTGGCGAAATTAGTTTCAGGACCCGACTCAGTCATGGTGAGTAATTTTAATGTGATCTACTTTGATTTATTTCACATTGCACATCATGTTACATACATACACAGTGTATTAGAGATACGAACGAATCAAGTGTATATTGATAGCTAAATATACAGACATATAGGCACCTATAGAGGAGACTAAGAAAAATGTGAACAAGTGAAATTAAAGGATGAAAATGTAACTGGAGTGAAAGCGTCATTAACGAATCCCTTCTTCACGGTTCTATTCTTAGGTCAAGAGCTGTAGCATACAACAGCTGAACAAATGAATACAAGGTGGTGGCTGTGTTGGTAGAGAGCAGAAAATGTATTTTATATCCCATCCAAGTGCTTTGTCGTAGCAATCAGAGAATGGATGCATTCACACGTAGATCCACGACGACCATTAGGACAATTTTGATTACTGAGCACAATCACACACTCACCTCCACACAATATATTAAGTGGGCTTTAAATGTCGGAATTCGACAGAGGAATCATCCTGAATGAGCTGCTGCTTTAATCTCTTGCATAAGTCTGATTCCATAAGCTCAGATCGGTTGTTGGCTTAATCGTTGACTTGACGAGCTAACACCGTTGGTGTGAAAATCGTCTTTGAGCCTTACACTATTTATCAGATGATGCATTCGGTTTTTTCTCTTCTCTCCTCCTTGTCTAGACTAGACGTGCAAGTAGCGGCAGTGCTACCAGTTCATCGTGTAACGAATTTGCTGTCACCCACACAGTCAAAGTATATAAGTCTAAATTTAGCTAATTGAATTGTATTGACTCAACTTGGCGTCTGATGTCATTCTTAATGGTGTAGCTTATGTACATGGCTCGCATACAATCTAAATAGTTTAAAGAGAAAAACTAAATCAGTGCAAGCAAAAAAGTTAGACAAACCGAAGCACTGATAGGAGAGCACATAGACACACGAGAGAGAGAGAGAACTGGTTCTATGACTTTTGCAAAGTCTGTCTCACCTAAATGGATCAAGTAGAAGTAGATAGGGAAGACGTACACTCAGACAGATAGAAGAATGTAACTAAATGCTATACTACTATGTAAGCGTGGAAATGACTTAGTTGGCTCTTCCCACACATCATGCAATTTACACCAGCACCAGTCACCAGTCACCAGTCACCACACAAATTCGAGAGCCACGAAGAGATAGATCGTTCAGATGTACATACATACAGCAGTATAGGCAGTAAATACACTGTGCATAATGATTTTAGTGTGGCAGTGTGACTAAAGGATTTTTTTCTTTTCCAATTACAGAATGCCAAGACATGATCCGCCAATGTTTGAAGCTGCGTCCGTCAGAGCGACCCCATTTGGAGGACATTCTCAGTCACCCATGGATGACGATGATTTTGGATCCTCAACAAAATACCTCACCTTCGACCTCCCCTTCCCCCTCCCCGTCGCTCTCCCCCACCCACTCACCCTCATCCTCCGCAAGTGGCAGTCGACCGGCTGCCGGTGCCGAAGAGGAACAGCCCTCCCCCTCCACCGTCGTTGTAGGCCCATGCAACGTAAACATGTCGGTCAACGTGACGCCCGAAGCAGCACGACCTACCGCCGTCGAACTCTCCGCAGTCATGGAGTCCGCCGTGTCAGATCCATACATTTGACTATCATCCACCCTTAGCTAGATTAATGATGGATCTTATTAACTTAGTTATTATAATATTGTAGGTATACAATAGGGTGCGCATGTGTGCGAGTGAATGAGTATGGGAGTCACACAGGTAACACCCGTTCCTTGTCTTACATTGTACAGAAGTACATTAACATATATAAATAGCTCTAATTAAATATGAGAGCCTCTTCCACTGGAGACACTTACTAATTATCAGGGACGCGTGGTTTCTGTACTGTGACTCCTGACTGTGCTATGGTCTGAATGAACTGACTGATTGCAAGAGTAAAACGGTAAGAGGTTTTTGTCAACTATTATTGCTCTCGACATGTTGAGGCAATATTTTATGCTGGTTACTGTCACTCCCTCAGAAATCAAAGTAAGTCACCTGAATGCGGTAGAAAATTAATCAGGAGAGGAATTTGTAAGAATTTGAATTAGAGACACTCAGCGAGATTAACATCTAATTATTGACGAATAGAAATGAAATTTTTGTATCCTACAGTGTGCGTAATTTAGTGTCGGTCTAGGACCATGTACTAAAATAGTTGATGATATATGACTCATCTCACGTTATTTTGTGTAATACAACAATTAAGTTAATAAATTGGTGTCAAATTTCATTTTTTTAAACTAGAAAAGTGCCGTATTTGGTCTCTATGAATATATATAGACAAAGAGAGCGGTAAATTTTAAATTAAACGGATTGCGTATTTCTGCTGGTGAGTTAATTTAACGGATTGACGGTAGCGTGTGCGTAAAAAGTGAACAGAATCAGTTGCTAAGTAGGTGAGTGACGCCGTCATTAAGTAATTGGCGTCAGTGTGTATACAGAAATTAATTGTACATACATACATAATGATTAGGTATATCGATGTTACACTTACGATTAGTTAACGATACAAAAATTGCTTCTGTGCGCATCTATCAGTTCAGCATGAGTAAAAATGTTTGTATGATTGTGTTGCAGCAGCATTGGCTGCAAACTGTTTGTTTCTACTTCGTAGGTACGTGAGTACATGGAGAGAGAAGCATGTGGTGGATGGACACCGTGTGTGTCTCAACTAGAACTGTCAAAAAGGAACTGATTTATTTATTATATAGTTGCTAAATATACTTACAATTACATTTATATAAATATATATATATCTATATATATAGCTGAGGAGAAAGATATGATACATGTACATGTGGTTAGGAGCGCTTATGAAGAGATGCGCCATTTGTCAGACGTATGTACACTACACCCTTTAAATTAATTGAACTTTTGCTGGACGAATCCAAGTGTCTCTTCAAGGTGTCCTAATTATTATTACTACTAATCATAACACTATTCTCGTCGTCGTACTTGTGTTTCCTATGTAAGGTTGGAGTTTCCAACGTGGACGAGCATTCGTGTCCGAATGTACGAAACGTATTCATTGTTCCTGTATTTGTTTTTTCGTTTTTTCAAATTATCTTAGGTTTTTATAGATTTTTACTTGTAAAAACTACTGCAGAATAAACACTATTTACTCCTAGTATATAATTACGCTGCTGCTGTATTGTTACTTGCGCTGTTACACTTTTACGGGTGACTATATAATTAGCAAATTAACTACATATGGCTGACACATGATGTTGTGAAGGTTTTCCATAAAGATACCAAATAAATATAATTGCAAAGTAGTATAAATAATTGAGAGAGTGTATACTTATTATTATTATTGGCGACAGAGCTACAGGAGCAGAGAAAGATACGTAATGCTAACTAAATAGTAAGGCATTGTAGCCAAAAGGTATGTCAGGTTCTGTAAGTACGTGGCCAACCTAAATTGTAAGTCAGTGTTTATACATGCTCGTACCTACAACCACACTTACTTGTTAGTAGACATTAGCAAAGTACAGTGGTATTTATAGATACGTACTAGTAAGTAGGGATTGTATATTTCATTGACTATACTCTCTGTGTGTAATCTCATAAACTAAATTCCAATCATCCTATTGGACAGTATTTCGAGGCACGTCTCACATGTTGGGAGATGCCCCATCAATCCATTACGTACGATGACGATAACATATTAAGATACGATATAATAGGCAGTTACAATTGGTATTGTGGTATAAACGGAGCGGTTTAGTACATAAGCACTGTAGAGGAAATTGCCCCGGGCCATTTGTTCGAAACTAGTTCTAATTTGCTAACGAGCTAAAAATTATCATTATTTCTCTACTATTTAACTACACGTAGTTTCTCTATGCATACATGATTGCGCAAGAAATTTGTAGAAAAAAATTGCTAGCTTACACTTGCTGGCACTTGATTTTCCTTTCGTTGCCTTCCTTTTCAATTTCTATTGAAATTGCGCGCTTTTCTACGGAAATACTTCAAATTTAGCGGGTAGCAGTGAGAGAATGTGTACAGTAATTAAGCAACGACTACATTACAATATACAAGGTAGGTGAACTGCCATGGTACAGGCTATCCTCTCGCCTCTATATTCGAACACATAGAATTTTTATCACTTGGGCTGTAACGCATGTCAACACAAGCGGATGCGTTATCTCCTCTTTCTCGCTTCAACAAATCATAACGTGGAAAAGATACGGAGGAAGAGGAGATAGCTTTGACCTGACATTTGCATCTCGACGCATCCTTCTCCAAAACGAACACACATAGGGAGTCAGAGTCAGAGAGAGAGAGGCAATTAAACATATTTCGAGAGAAAAATCTCAAAACTGGGCTGGTTATGTATGAAAAATTGAGCAAACTTGTTTTTACACACCTGCATTGCAACTGTACGTACAACAAGGACATTTTCCAACAACGGAAGTTTGCAATGCACATACATGAAGCCAGTAACTTATTGATCTGACAATGTAGTGCGTAGCATTCTGTACTGTTCTCTGGCCCGTTCATGAATGCATATAGCGTCGTGTCTGTGTTCGTTGTCATTTCTGGGGTCACGTTTCCAAATGTAATTTCGTTTCCAAATGTAATTCCGTGCTTATTAGCATAAAGTCTGGACGGCCAAGTGGAGGATGATTACTATTCAGCCTTCTCGCAGTGCTATTTATATTTACTCTAATCATCACGGGATAACTATACACTCGAGACTCTGATAAATAGCTGTTGTACTGTTTTCAGTGTGCCCTGTGTATCTAGAGACTACTCACAATTACATTTACGTACATATAGCTTAGGTGTTCAGGTTAATTGTACATATACTTATTTGTTGAGCATATTTGCCAGTGTCATCTCCAGCCTGCCACCCCAATCTATTTATATGCCACAGTAAATTAATGAATTTTGGCCCAAAATTCTCTCACAATCTTCTTGTTGGATGCCAAGTTCATTTCTAACCTATAAGTATTTAGTAATCATGAGCATAGGGGCAAAGCGCACAGCAGTCACATCTTATTGAAACCTTGAGAGATTTGAATTTGGTGAGCAGAGCCACCGGGGCAATGTCATATACAGTAGCCATCACTGATTTTTTCTATCAGTGACTAATTACAAAGACCATGCAGTTCAGACATTGGGCGTGAGACAAAATTCATCTATTTAATTATCTGATAACGAAATAATTTCCAGAGAAATAAATACTACATAGGTATTCTAATTAATGCTAATGTACTTATAGATCTAAATTTGTGTATCAGAATCAAAGATATTAATGTTTGTCGTTTCTTAAATTACTTGCTGCAAGCTTCCTCAGTTCAACGGTACTTGAACGACGTGGTCCTCTAACGCTTAGCCTCTACTGTTGCAGAGTAGCCGTCGTACTCTCAGCTCGTTGAGATGCTGTCACTGCACGGAACTCTGATGTCAGTCTTTTCCTTTTCATCCCATGCTGTAATAGCACTGTAGATAAGTGGACACACCTCTCTTCAGTCCACCAGCCAACACTCTCGAGTGCATTGTATTCTGGTTACACTACAATAGCACCAGAAACACTATTTAATAAGTGGTGAGCAGCGAAGCTTAGAGACCAGGCTTGTGATGAGATTACTTGTTGTAGTATTCAACAAAAAGTGTTCTACCCCACGTGTGTTCTACCCCACGGAGACATGCATTTGGCTAGAATTCCTAACCCGACCAGAACCCACTGTAAATCAATGATTTACACGTAGAGCTCTATCTGTAATCCAACGATTCCGAGCCTATTCCTATATGTTACAGTTATTATGGTGAGGAATAGCGCCAGGCAAACGACGAATGTGGGTTTCTGTGTATAACGTGTGTTTGTGTTCAGATCAGAGCCATTATTGAGATCGAGCCGAATGCATATCCCTTCTCCTATTCGTGTACGTACTACTGGCCAGCCTTGTATATGCACGCAGATGGAAAACTGTGCGGTTGCATTATTAGCTCAGTGGCACCTGTACGTGCTACTCGAGAGATGAAAGAAATTGGCTGCTGTGTTGTTTGGGTGAGACTGTGTCCGTAACTGTAGTTGGCTGCAGGAGCGGGAGAGACAGACAAAGATAGAGTCTACGGAGGGAAGAGGACAGGGAACTATGCGTCGTTTGAATTCGGAGGCTGTGAGATCGAGAGATCGAGAGATCGAGAGAGAGATGTGTGTTGAGAGACAAAAATGGATTTTGACCGAGTTTTCTACGCCAAATGTACATAACCTTGTATTTATACATGTACCACTAGCTACCCAAGTATTGTTGTGTACTTGATCTGTGCTGTGTACCTACAGTGCTGCTGTAGAATAACTCAATATTAATGATCGCTCTCCGTAATCTTATAGCAGTGCTGCATGGACAAGAACGTGTGAGCAGAAGGTACTTATATAGCTACTAATATTACCAAAAAGGCAAAAGGCTTGCGACAACTTTGTTCTCATAGCTTATACTCTACCTTAGCAGAATATATATCTATATATACGTATATACTATATAGTGAGTGTAGAACTGCTCGTCAGTGCATATATAATATGCAAACAATACCAATTTAGCAAGTAGTTAAAGTAGTACACTATCTGTATGTTAAGTACATATAATAGTAAGTGTGCACGAGTGACAAGTGTATGTATTAATTGTAACACCTGCCCTATGTTGTGTACATTTCGGAAAAATGTTTTCTACAATAACAACAAGAGTGTAATTTCCAGTTATTCCTTGCAGCTGCACTAGTGCTATAAGCGTAACTAGAGGTTTTATCACTACTACCACTACCACTACTACTACTTACTATGTACTATGTCTAAATATTATTATCATCTGTATTATGGATTATTATTATATGATTATTATTATTACTATTATGGTTAAGTACTGTACTATGCCAAGATGAACCTGAGAATGGAAATAGAAATACTTACTGCGTAAAAAGGATTTATGGTAGAAGAGAAAGTGACATACTGTAAAAAGAGGGATGAATAGATTGTGGCAGCCTTGTGTATTGTTTAACACATTTTGATAGATTTCATGCCCAACATTCATTCACACTTTAACAGAAGAATTGGAAAACAGCTGTAAGTAGTATCAACTATCAACAAGTACATAGAGTTACTCTGGAGGCATGAGAGTTAAGTTGTGTTGTGCTATTGTAAGTCTAAGACGAGAATACAAGACAGATAAAGTATTTTTATAGAAAACCCATTTTGAAATAAGCTTGGATTGAATTGAGGAAGCAATGCAATAAATGTCGTGTGTAAAAATTACTCTTTCATGTGCTCTGTTCCTTATTCACTTTATTCTCATTCATTTCAATGCATACTTATTTACTACATATATTAGATGCACTGATTTTACTGATGCATATACAATTACATTATGCATCACAACCTACATAATGCATAGCGAGACAGAGAGAGAGAGAGATGTCTGCATAATTAATTCCACGAATGCATTCATTTGGAACACAAAGATTTTCACACTTTATTGTCATATAATTAAATAGTTTATTTGCAACAAGTGAGAGACTAGCGAGACACGAAATGGACGAAAATAATTATTGTAGTACTAATGAAGTGGGCGTGGCTGAGGCTGCTATACGATCAGCGATCGTGTGCGATATACCGTTTCAGAATGAGCATATTTCTCCATCACCACAGCACGGTCATAGAGCTCTAAATATATTAACGTTTTTGTTAGTTGGCAAGTGAATTCAGTTGGGGAGCAGTAAGAAAAGATTCCTAGAAAAGATTTTGAAGGAAGTGAAAAAAAGTAAAAACAGGCAAACCGGGGATCTGCCTTATTCTCTTGTGAAATCTTATGGATCGGATTTCGATTTATTTGGGTTGCGGCTTTGATGTGGGCGAGGAGGATCCTGTTCAGTTTACTCTCTGGTCCTGCGATACATAAGGCAAATGTAACTGACTGGGATTGCTGCTGGAGGAAACTCTATACACACACTACTACACAATCGCAGATGTACAAATGTGCACAGGGGCATTTAACATCTAGTATATCCACTAATGTACGTAAGTAGTAAGTCTGTACATAAACACTCGCTCGGCATTCAACACACATACATGTAGTTTAGTCGACCGGAAGTAGGTGAAGTTTGCTGAGCAATAGGGACTGATGTACTGGCGTGCATTACAATTGTGATGGTTGTAAATACACGTTTTTATATATGAGACGGTAGAATAGGGCGGCTAAAAAGAAGACAGGCCCAACAAGACATAATAACATTAACAGAATGCGTCTCTGCAACACGTCATACATAACTCTGTATATTTGCTATGTAATGGAATTCCATTCAGTTTCCCAATGCAGTCATCATCATGTGAGACAATTCAGAAGTTTGCAACTACAATTGGACAGACATGATTCACAAGAGAATGACGCAGCTGTATGCTGAGAGAGAGATCGTAGAATGCATAATAAGTAGATATACACTCTCGCCTTGTTAAAAATATTAGTGTGATCCAGTTTGGACGAATGGAGGATTTTTTCAGACTGCAGTGATTCATAAGCCATTTTAGTATTATATAGAAGTGACTGCAGTTTTTTCGAGATTACTTGGGATGCGCATAGGTTTATTATAAGTATAAGTAGACATTAGCAAAGGATTCAGAAATAATCGAATGTTAATACAATGAGAAACGTGGCTAGATAGAGCTTTGACGTAAGGCAGCACTGTAGGAGACTTGATAAGAAAATATGAAATCTGTATCTCTGAAGATTCGAGTGAAGTGTTCCTGTAACATGATTACGTATGGGGCAAGCGTATATTGTATGTACGGAGCATATGTGCACACAATGGTTGTAATACGGAAATTGAGCGACTAATACACGTAAATCCTCGATGCATATGTTAGAATGTGAGTGAGTGAGTGAGTGAGCGAGCGAGCGAGCGAGAGCGAGACAGCAGAGAGAGTGAGGGAGAAAACTAATATGCTGTATGTATAGAATAGATGAGATGAGATGCCATTCATATTATGTACATGGTATATAGACATACATAGAAGAGTGTAAGTACATTCTAGTATAGATTTAGGTAAGAACATTGCACCGTAAAAGTAAAGGACTGCTGGCAAGTGCAGCACGTAGTTACACACGTACAGAATAGGACATGGGATATTTATATGACATGAAAGAATTAGGACATGCAGATATTTTGTCTGGGGTGGAAAAGCCGGAAATCTGGTTGCAGTTGACTCAGTTCTCAACTTGTTGGCAACCGTCCTTTTCTCATTGCATTGCAACTTCGTTATTATTATTACCAGAGCACAGAGAGAGAGAGAGAGAGAGAGAGAGAGACGAGCAAAGGTACTGACTGAGTCACTTTACTCGCCTTACCTCACTTTCCTTTTTCTATTGATATACATACAATACATATGTATACATGCAGACGGTTGTAAATAGACCTCCACCACGTACATACATATGCCAATGTGAATGTACACAAACACACTGTTGTACAAATACTTACTTACAAGTTATAAATAAATATATACAGAATGCGACAGAGATATCATACGTGTATTTTATTCATAGACCAAAGGCGAGTCGCAGTGAATCTGTGATGTGGCAGAGCGGAATCTGAGTACGGATCTGTTGGATGTCTGTGGGGACGTAAGGGAAATCCTCAGCCGTAGACTAGGAAACTGATAGTTGTACACAGCTGATGGGAGCGACCGAAATTAGCGAAGGTCTCTATCAAACCTAAACCTACATTGGGTCGCTTCGTGTACACACATATCAAACTTCATTTGTTTTAATATGCTTTTAGTAGTTTGTGCCCAGCCAAAAGCCCCTCTCTCTAGTTGCTAACTGTATCATCTGTATGTATCATGTGATGATTAGTATTAGTGTAGGATGTGTACAAAACGTAAATATTGTTAGCTGCACATCAGATCTAATTTTGTACGACATTAGGACGGAGAATTGTGCAAATTGAACATGTGCACTCTCATGAATGTATTAATGTAATGTGGGAAAGATGCATTTTAGAGAACACGAGTGTTACAGTCATGAAGCACTCCAGTTGAGATCTCAGTCAGTCAGTCAATGACGTGGCTGCATTGGTTTTGTGACTGTGATAGCCGAAACGAGTCATCAATTTTAATTCATTCTTTCAATTACGTAAATGCAAGTCGCAGATTGGAAATCACGTTCAGCCATTCTTTATACGCAGTAGTGGTTTTGTATATAGGGAAATTATTGCCTGGTATTTAATCGATGATGTTGTGTCACATTGATCATTGAGGCTGGCCACCTAATGATCTCTCCACCAATGACATCAATGACATGCATGCTATCATTAAATGTGCTTCATTAGTTTTCGTATAATGGTTTCTGTACCAAGAAATTCTCCTGATATTTACATACGTTTCGATTACCTATGGCAATTAGTTCAGTAGTATCGCATACACAATATTAAATAACTGCCTAATGATGCGTGGAGTCGTCGAACGTCTCCGTATCATTGCTTTTTATATAAATAACGGGAAGAAGTAATCGATCTGCGAGAGTAAAATAAACTTGACTCGTTTTTTTAAAAAGGCATTGGGTTTTGTTTTGTAGTGATAACAAAAAAAGGACTTTTCACCAGAAAAACTTTTTTTGTTTACAGTTTTTCCTTTTAAGTAACTTACTGGTTTGCTTAATATTCCCAATAATGACACGAATCCCATAGAAAACATCTCATGCTAGTGGCTGACATTTTTTAAACAGTTACATAAAACACTTAAGGTGTATGCCTAACGCTTTTTCCGGTTCACTGCCAATACCTACAGCAGATTGTGGGTAAAATCTTAACCCATCAATTATTTCCTGTTATCCGTAGGCAGTGCTGCATATCTTAATTATATGAGTGTTATTTTATGTGTGTATTTTCAACATTACAGTTCTAGTATAGTTTAATTCGTTATAAAGTGTAGCTGAAAGTGCATGCCAGTTTGCACGGTTTGAGTGTGGAGATTCGGAAATTTCTAAAACCAATGCAAATGATATGGACAGGAAGATGTTCGAGTGTTGGCATATTTATTTACCATGAACGCTTACAGTGCAGTAAATCTTATTCAGAAAAGATAAATACCTATTAGCTTTGCTAAGAAGCCCAGTTGAGCAGACTCGAGTTTTGCATTGCAGGGACGACGGTGTGCTGTGCAGCTAATTTTAAGCTCACCGTCACTGCTCCTCACACGGACAACATTGGCATGGCCAAACACACACGCACAGACGTCTTCGTCAACCCAGAAAGAAAACTTATGCATTGTATTTGCATAGAAAAATATACATGTGCTTGTGCAAGCATTGTGCTGTACTTGAATATCTTTGATTTTCTCTTCTGCATCCACACAGGCGTTATGGTAATCTTAAGGAAAGCGAGCATTAAGCATGTCTCAAAAATGTTGTTGCTTACAAATTGTGTGCTTGTAGAAGTTTGCCACGTTCACTGCAGAACACGTATAAGCCTATAGCAGTTGAAATTCCAGCCAAACGAGGTGTCAGCATTGGCAAACCAGTGTTTGGATTTTTGGGAGGATCTCTCACGCCTACTCAATCTACCAATTCCAAATAATTATTTCTAGAGTTTTACTCTACGGATTTGCATTAACTACTTTAGTGTTTACTGTTAATGCACACGACACATACTTACTTAAAAGTAACAGCCCACATTGTTCATAGTCTACAACAACTTTGCTATGGGAAGACTGTAGAAACGATCTGCTAATTATTTGATTGTTTTCCAGTATTTAGTGCACACGTGGACACACAAATAAACTCCACCACCGTCTCCAATGCTAAATATTGCTTACAACATTTGCTTTCAATTAAAGTTGACAAATGAATTTAAAGAGCATAGATTCTGCTATATTTTTTTAATTAATTGTGTGTCGCCAAAATTCTGGGAGCTGGGAGACCGTAGCTTTCACTTTCAACCAGGGCACCGCCTATTTTCTTCCGGTACAATTTGCAAGTCCCCTTTACTATTTGCCAATTTACCATCTTCTATTAATTCCTGCTTTGTCAAGTACATCAACCCAATATACTAACAATCAATCCATTCGATTCCGCCCAATTAGTGGAGGTTGGGTAAGGGAGGATTTATAAATAAAATCGTATTTTCGCGCCAATCGCTCGGACTGGTGATATCTTGCCAATTCTGGTGCAACTGATAATACCAGTTTACACAGGATTACCACTAACAATTTACATAAACATGTACATACGTTATTATGTTGTTTACATTAATAAATAGTAAGTTGTTCTGTAGACTACAAGCAATGTTGTCATTGCGGGTGTGCTTTGTCCTTTGGCAAATACGGGGCTTTGTGACATTGGTTTCAACCGGATTACTGTTCTGGTCAATATGATAGCAAATCTCCAATAAAGAGTTCGAACCACTTGCCAACAAAGTCTATAAATACATAGTCTGCCACTTGTCAAGTGATGCAGACAAATTTAAAACAAATGGTGTCTTGTTGCACAGCGGTAAAGAGCCAAGCATAGTTGACAGATTAGATTCGAACCGCATCTCCGTAACGGATCTAAATTCGCAACAACCGACCTATCACATTCATTCTACGTAGCAATGTAATCAACTGTCAGCACGCTAGATTTACCCACGTACAAGTATTCCCTAGTCTGCTTTCTTCATTGGTTTTTCCTCTTACTGTTCCCTACGTTGCGATCCCATAATAAAAGAATGACGCACCTGTCCACGTGCATTTACAGTCCTGCTTCAATTTATTTGCACAGTAACCAATGTGAATACAAACTCGGCCATGCACCACATCCACAAATCGTCAGCATCAAATAAAATCCTTTTACATCTGAAATCATTATCATGTGAATGGACAAACAAATCTATCTATATGACGTCTTTCAATGTCATTGTCTGCTCTGCTCTTTTTTTTTTGCAGTTGCGAAAAAGCAAATGTTTGAATTCAGACGTCGTTATCCTTACAAAAAGTACAGGTAGCCGTGTTGTATTTAAACTCTACAGGCAACAGAGCATTGTACAAAATCTCCACCTACTCGTGCCCCTATGATTGTTATATAACAAATATTTAATACTTGGTCCGTGCTATAAACCAACTGTTATGTTTAATAATAAAATTAGCTTAAAATGCAGATCACATATTGATATAATGGCACGTAACCTTCAGCTGTGTGAACACTTTAACTGCTGGGAAAATGCAAAACGAGGAACAATCTGCGTTAAACGCGATTCCAAAAATAAAATTGATTATATCAATTAGATGAACTCTGATTGAAAAATTGGAGCTCTGTGCATTAGGCAAAATGCTTCTCTGATTACATTCATTGCAAAAGCATACAATTTGTATTT
>JABASC010001092.1:0-27383 GCA_019776185.1 Plutomurus gul | reverse complement strand
TGTGCTTGAGGCAGTGATTCAATAAAGTCTTTTTAGTTTTCCACCTAATTTCTACTTACTGTTTTATACACACACTCGAACACTAACACTGGTTCCTTTGTAAGCCCACAGACTTAAGCATATGAAATGATGCACAAAAATGAAAATAATGCAAATCACATGCAAAGAAATTGTGCATTCAGCAAGTGAAGTGGCAAACGTTAATCTTGGCGTAAAAATAAGGCTAAGCTCCTTAGTGTCCAAACTAAAGATGAGACAATCCTTAAGTACTTTCTCTTTTGAAAACACATTAATCTCTATCCTCAGGTCATGTATTCGTTTTCGTGCGCATTCGAGCTGAATTTTCACGATTAGTAATTCTAATTTATTGGAAATGCAGTAAGTGCAGTTAAATAAATATCCTTAAAATAATTGTCTCTGCAATTTAAATCTCTAGAAATTCCAATTGCTAAATTTTCCTGCTTTCCAACACGTTTTCCTTTGCACACACGCAGTACACATTAAGAAGCAATCACAGTTTAAGCTACCTCCCCTTGCTCGATCATATTTATGTGAAAACACGTCCAATAATCAACAAGAATGATATTACCTACATATTCGAGTGAGTAATGATGTGATGTGTCAATTCAGATCAACTTCCCTCCGCATATCTCTATCAACGCAACAACAACTAAACTAAAGTACAATAAAAACTTTTCTTCTACTAATTATATAGCCGGAGGTAACAAATCATAAAAATATCGTGAAAGTAACCTATGAACCTGATCTTATCAATTTTACCCACATTTTTGTTCTGTTTCCCAGTTTCAAATGTAACGCACCTTTCCTAACAGTTTCAATTCATTCAACCACCTAATGTGATGTAACACTTTTCCAATCTCACTGATTGTAAACTGTATTACATATAGCATATGGTGTTAAACCACAGGTTCACTTGTGGTATTTCCCCCTCAATTTTCGAGTCTTAATTTTTCATCTACTAGAAAACCTACAAACCAACATCCAACAAATTGTAAGTTACGTTATTGCGTATCTGTGGAATTGTGTTACACACGAAATAGCAATTTTGGTGAAAACAGCAAAAGATGCGTAAACAATTGACATCACCCAAAAAATCCCATTCTCCAACTCGTAAGCAATAAACAGACTTTACGACTGACGTACCATAGCGGAATTTTCATTGGCCTAGAATTGATTCTGTAGAAATTCAGCCTTTGAGTATTTCCCCATCGAATCCTTATCTGGGTTGATAAATACCAGGCTGATATGAATTATGCATTTAATTTATCCAAAGCCCATTATGCACTTATACAGGATCGCATATGAATTCAATATTTTAGCAATGAGCCAGTGAACTGAGAAACATGTTAATTTTTTCCGATTAATAATGTCAAGCGAATCTAAATCGTTCGGAATGCGTAATCGTAAAAGAAAAAACATGAGTTCTTACAGCATTATGGTTACCTGACTTGCATAAGATATTAAAAACGTACAAGTTCATATGACGAGTCTATCGAAGCAGCAACCTAGTTAATCTGTTAATGTGTGGATTGTTTGGACGACGAGGCTGTGCCAGTAAGTAAGTAGTGTGCACGTAGAGGTAAAGGTCATCTGATCGGGAAAGAGGAGCAAAGAGTTAGTGGAATAAGGAGAGATCCGCCAGAACCAAAGCACACAGGCAGTACCGTTAAATGTTCCAAGACTGGTTTTCGGCAAATGCTGTTCTCAGTGTTCTCTTGTTCGAGACTTGGAGAGAGAGCTCGCCACACCACCAACCATTGTGGCTCATCTCTTTTCTTATTACACTCACACACCATACTTACGTAACAAATACTAAGATCTATGTGCCTTTTTGCAATCTGTGCACAGATATTACAATTATCTATCTGTCCCTAGTATTATCTACCTACCTGGACGCTCTCAAATCACATATGCAATTCTACCTACTACAAATAACGTATTATGTATCTGCAAGCCTATACAGTGCTTGTCCACTATACAATGTAATGTCTGAATGTCCTGAAACATACAGATTCTCATGTGTACATATACAACCATTCGTAATATGGAAGAGGTCAACTGTGCACTCTGACTGACCGCTAATGAATAATGATGACTCGCCCTCTCCACTTGATCTACTCTTGAATTCAGAATTTACTTATTTACTTGTAGGAAAATTCGCCAGCTTAATTTATACAGAAAATGTGCTATCACACCTCAAAAGAAGATTATATCATCATTTTAGTTCGTCTGTGTGTTTGCATAAAGTGAGAAAATCTTACACTTTGGAAAGTCGACTAATGGGACGTGTTTTCCGCGTTGTACTCTTTGACACCTTGCTATGGGCTAGGATCGACCAGGAGAACACATGAATAAGTCAGACGGAGAACGACAAGATGACATTGTAATGTTGACGGTTCCATTATGCTAGTACAATAATAATATGCTTGAATTGGCTAATCTACATAAATTATATGTATCATTGTTGCGATTCCACGTACTACCGGGACTACTATTGTTCTAAGTACGATTTGAATGGTGCAATAATAAATCTAACTCCGGTATAAGAATGTTTATGCAGCTAAGCCAATTGTACATATCTGTGTTTAATTTATATTCCATTTTTGTACTCAACACTAAATTATCGCAAGGCGTCTTGAAGTATTATCATAATTTCATTGCCAGTTCCTTCATCAACTCTGGTGAGTAAGCAGAATAATCCACGTTACAAGCATAGTTTCCTTAAATCACACTTTTTCAGCTAAATTCCCATCACGGTGGGATAAAACACAGATAATTGATTAAATGTGATGAGAATAATTGGTAGTCCCTATCCCTTATAATATGTAGATCCCATTAATCACATTAATCAGACCAAGCGTCTCTGTGATCAATCCAATCGTTTATAACATTTGATCGCAGTAATTAATCCCACTGTGATAATCAGACCCGAAACCCTGCGTACGTGTATCGAGGGTGGCCGTGAGTTTTTCGATTAAAATCTGCATTTAAGTAGCAATAACGTGTGTGGGCCTATTGCGTGGGTGCATTGAAAATCTAATGCTAATCACTGTTGCATGCAAACGTAAGCATCCAGGAAAATTATTACCTCGAATCACGAATGATAATTATTAGCGTATGGTGATATAATTTTGTATTCGGTTAGGTTCAGATTATCTGTCACTCAAAATGACTTATTTGTTGTACTGCACTATTACAACATATTACCCTATTTCTCATGAGAATTTAGTGTTATCTAAATAAAACGATTTTCTTTTTTCACGATGAAAATATCGATTTCTAATTAATACTTTTACATGAAAGACACAACTACACGGATTAGTTGAATATTGGTACTTACATATACGGGGACAGTACATTCAGAATGGCGAATGTTCTTTCTCTAAAACCTTTCTCCAAATTTTCCAGTTTTACCACAAAGCATGACAAAACTATTAAGTACAATTTATAAACCCAGTTTTCGGTGTTTCTGTGTTCCCCTCTGTTAGTCTCGCTAAGGATATAAAAAAGCACACGAATCTATTTTTCAAAGCGTTGTAAATCTTTATCGCTGTTTTATATCAATCTTATTCAAACAAAATCCATATTTTCTCTAAACACAATTGTAATTATTTACATATATGTATGCACCATAAATTCCATAGAGTGTATCCCACTCCTCTCAATTATTATTCGAATAAAATATTAATGCGTTTAACTTAATTATTTAGATGTTTAACAAATTTTGTAGTAAGATTATTGAATATATAGATGAATAAAATCAGAATGGTCGCAGAGAGAAAGTTGTATCGAAGTGTACAAGAAAAAAAAGTAACTCACCCTTAAATTTAAAATCATAATCCTTCGTAACATCTGGGAAACTGTAATTTATCACTTGTTCACCAACAACCACACTTTGCCATGTTAAAAGCCACTGTATGCACTTCTCAAGTCAAGTCGTCCTCCTCCGCAGACGACAACCTATCCGAGAAAATTCCCACGTGCCCGTCAAAGCGAAAACCTCTCTCAATAAATCAGCAGCTTTATATTTCTTTTTCTTGTCCGAAATGTCACTTGCACTTTTCCTCTCTGTTTCCCTCCTCCCACAGACCGGATTTAATTAATCGGATTAGCGGACCGAAAAAAAAGAGAAACTCCAAATTTATTTTCTATAATCTGAAGTTAAGCGATAGCTAATCCTCAATTTAATTGTGTGAGGAGCAAACAGAGCTCACCGGTGGAGTCGTCTGTCAAGCTACAAATGAAGAAGGAAGTCAAGAGTTCAACGTTGTCCAAATACTCAAGATGAACAGAGAAAAGCAGACATTTCAGCCAAAACTTGCATATTATCATATACATATCTGTATACTTTTATACAGGCCACAACAATAGGTGAAGGTAAAGAGGTAAGAAATGAAGAAACGGGTGGCAGTCTCTGTAGTGGGCATCCTTTCGCTCTGTGTCTACATCTCATCTCTTAAAAACATCTTCAGGGGGATTACTTACACCACGCAGCTATATTACATATATATGATATAGAAGAGGTGTGCATCATCTCAGCTCGTCCTCACAGTCGAAAACCAGAATTTGACTTATGTATCTTCTCACACAACACAATCATCTAACTAACTACTGTCCGAGTGACCAACATCATATAGTCAGCTATGAAATTGTTGCCTTTCTTTACCTTCACCCTTATACCTTACTTACTTATGTACGAGCATGTTACCAGCATTGGGTCACATCATCATCTTCACCACCTCCACCCAAAGCATACTAAATAGCCAAAGAGAAGATTTCTTGTAAATTCGCATTATTATTATCATTATTATATTTTACTCCCTACAAATCACTGACCATTGTTACAATAGCATATCTAATGGTAGAATGTATGGTGGTGCTGATGCCATATCTCAGTCAATGTACAAAAACAGATGATTAGATGAAGATTGTGACTGGTCGAGTCCCTGTGGCATCCTCTATGCAGAAGATCTGAGATCACAGAATGATGGACTGATGGCTCACTGTCTTTTGGCTTCAATGACTCGTTTCTCTGGTCAGGTTCATGCGATTTGATCCACTCACTCGGTGCACTCGGAATGCCATTTTACAATTCAATTCGATCGAAGCGACTATTGTTGTTTTAGCTTAGATTCTTTATTCGTTAACAGGATAAATAGTTTGGTGCATTTCTTTGGCAAATCTAGTTGTTACTGCGTTAATGAGACTGTGCATGCATGTAAGTGCGATGAAATGCATACAGCTCACATGCTGCTCTGCTCTTCGTGTGCACAGATAGAGTTACGGCATAGATCCAGGGTTCGAAGTGGTTTTTACCACCTGGTAAAAATGAGTGGTAAAAATGCACCGTCGATTTTGGTAGTAAGTGGTAAAAATAATAAAAATTGGTAAAATATAATTGTGCCAAGTAATTAAATTTATTTTACAGCACTTTAACAAGCTTATATGAGTTTGAATTAAATTCATATATGAAAATGAATTAAAAAATTTGTGAAAACTGTTACCATTTGTGTTCGTTGGTGGATTGCGATTCCTCAAATTTACTTGTTGTGGTCTTAGATTTTAATATCTCTTTATATTGTTACCATTTTTTACCATTTTAACCACTAGTATCACTTTTACCATTCTTACCAATTTTAACAAGTGAGTGGTAAAAACGTAGCCTGGGTGGTAAATTACGAACACTGGACGAGTGAATTAAAGACAGACCGGCCCAATAGCTATTAGGTATCAAGTATCGATCACCAGCACTCATTGTCAGTCACTCCATCAAAATCGAATTGCTTTCTTCACGATTCGTCATCTGTGGAGATTTCAGACTTGACCACTTCATTATGAACTTTCTGAAGTATTTCCACGTACATTTAATAGCGTATGCCCACCAGAATCTCAAGAAACATCTTTGCCTCATCCAATGAATTGAGAGCAACATTTTTATTTTTTATGAACGTGTCGGTTCTCCTAATCAAAATATCATATTCAATCAAAGCAAAAACTTGAATATATCTGTACCTACTACAGATTAATTTCTTCAGGTAATTATTCCGTAATTATAATTAGATCATTACATCTCCTCCATTCTGAATTTCAACCGTTCCCATTATCTACAATGTATCATGTATGGCTACTCAGAATTCAGAATGTGCGACAGAAGACTTATTGTCTGGGCCTGGTGTCCTCATTGCACTGATGAATTGTTTACCAGTCTGTTTTTCTTAAGTGTGGCCAGTTGAATAGCAGTTAATCCTTGTCACTTATTTAAATTGGTGTTTGTACATTTAATGTGACCAGACATGCTGAGAATGCGGACTGAATAAGAATTCTTTGGGGTGTCGGGCACAAATCATTCCTACACATTAGAATTTATCAATTACTGGCTTAATCAAAGCAACATTACATTTTTTAGCTGGTCCCATTAAAAACAGAAGGACGAATGGAGTGCTGTGCTGCCATTAACGCTTGTGGTCGCCTGCTGCTGTAACCCGATATGTGTTTTCATCAAAGTTCACGTGTGAAACAAATTTATCGCTTTCAATTAATTTTCGTCTGCTTAGACAACGGCTTGGAAGCATTTAACACGACATTTTAAAGATTTCTTTTGTTCAAAATTCATAATGGCTTGTAACACTTATTTGAATTATAGATTTTGAATTCATGAATTATGCTTTTGTGTCTTGTGCGTCTAGAAAAAGGTTAACAACCTCATTATTCATCTATTTGTGAGATTAGATTGTTTGTATTACGATTCTGGAATAAGTGCAAGTGAATATCTTTTATCTTCTCTTTAGAAATTTATATGAACATGCTTTGAAATCTATTCAATCTATGAGATGAAAGATAAACTATACAAAAAAATTACATGGGTAGTAAATAAGGTCTTTATGATTTATCTGAACAGATATTTATTGTATTGATATCGGGGTTTATGCATTTATATAGCTATGAATTCCAAACAACCATACAGTCAGTCATTTAAATTACGTATTACAGATACACAAAATACAAACAAACAAAAACATAGTAATATGTAATAAAGGTAATGACTAATTTGAATGACAATAGATCCACACACAATAAAGTGCTCACGGTATTTCACAAACGTGCACATGTCCACATAAGGTATTTAAAGTAAATACAACAAACGTTTAAATGTTTAAAATAATTACAGTGAGCACAAAAAGGTCTACTTCACACACAGTCGTACATTATTTTAAATGCCAGTCTTATAATATTTTGTCCCACTCAAGCGGCTCCATTTACACATTCAAATACGACATTTTAAGACGAAAAACAACAAAGTCGTAATGAATTTCTATCATTTAAACTTAACATACATAAATATAAAAATATTTAAATATTTTAGCATGATAAGGTAATAATAATACTACTGAAAACATGAAATGTAGGTACACGTGGTACATATGTGTAGGTAAATGTTTAGGCAGAGAGTGTAGTATGACTATTTAAAAAAGTTGCTTTCTCTCGAAGAATTAGGGTTCTGTAGCCGGTGGCGAAACCCTTGGTGCCATCGGGACCTCTCGGTTGTCGAAGCACACCAAAAAGAGAAATGTTCCCCTCTGAATTTCTGGAGGCTTCCTTCCGTCTCAAAAGCCAAGGGCTCATCGTTGTGGCGGCCACCCCATTGATATTTGTGCCCTCGCAGTAACTGTTGGACTTTGGTCGGATAAAAGTATTCTTGGGGGGGCTGGAACTTGGAGAAATGGCTGAAGTCGGACGACCAGTGATTGGCAATGAGCCACCACGCATGCGTAACACAACCTGTGTTGAATCCTCCGAGAATGAACCACGTGACATCATGACACTACGGAAATTGTCCGCCGGGTGCGGTTTTTCAATGCTGAAGCTTCCATTGCGGCTCCCGCCACTGCTGCTGCCAATGCTAACGTTACTGATCTTCCGCTGAGATTGCCGGTTGCTATTTCTGTTGTTGCGAGCTGTTTGATTTCTGTAATCATAAAAAACAAACAAATAATTAGTAAAATGCATTTGAAAATTTTAATTAATAAATAGCAGTCCTAAGACAATAGATGACAAAAATTTGTATGCTAACTGCGCTGTGGCGAGACAAACTCTTGGCTCCCTAATAGATGTACGTACTAGTACGGTAGATGATTAAATACTTGGTGCGATGCCATCACGAAAACAACATACAGGAAATGTAAACTGTGTTCGAGTCAAGAGACGAAAAGAGACCGAGACGTAGTAGTTCGTAGTAAGGAAGAAATTAGGTAGCACTGCGTAATATTTCACAGAATGAATGGGATGACATCCTAAAATAGTATCATGTCTCATCCAGTGCATCACACCACCACACCATCGCTCTCCGCGAATTACAGCCGAGACACTACCTTCTGCCTACTACATTGTAACATCCAATGCAAACAAACAAACAAACAAACACTAATGCGCTATAATATGTCTACACAGGAAAACGTCCCACTGTATCTGTTGTGAGTGTTGTCCCATAGAAGAACAGAAGGAGAATGGAATATTATTGTCTCTGATATCCGAAACCCTAACTAAAAGAGTAAGCTAGCCTTCGCAATAACTATAGCCAAGCTTTAGCTAATGTAAGAATCTGTTTACGTCTGGCTGATTGAGGTCACAATCACAAACGAGATTCTCCACTTTGTGCGCTGTACTCTAATAATATAGCAGAGACCAGAAGAAGAAGTGCTCTAAAGTACTTTTACAGTTAGACATACGAAAGAAAGAAGAAATGCCGGATATATGTACATTCTCTATACTAGCATATGCTTGTACTGCATTTGCAGTAAGCTATTACATGCATTCCTTGGGCTACGTTTTGCTTTCTGCCTTTACAGAAGACTGACTAGTAAATAAATAAATAATAAATAAAAATGAATAAATCTTACCGAGTTATTTGTTGCTGTTGCTCTTCAAAAATTTCCCGATTATTCGGGATTTCCTTATCCTTTGTAGTGGTTTCTTTTTTGTCTTTGTTGTTTTGGGTGGTGGTGGGCAAACTTTTAAGTAAAGGTGTCAAGGGCTCCACTCTTCTTATTTTCGTGCCATCACTGTTGACTTCCAATCGTGAAGATTTTCTCAATGAATTCATAACGACTGGGAATTCCCTTGAAATCTGTTTCACTTTCCTCAGTCCAGCCACCAACTTCAATGAGACAAAGCCATCGGAGCGGCGTCGCACATGTTTTAATAAAAACCCATCCTTTGTCAAATGTTCATCAGAGAACATGGATTCCACTTGAGCGATGATTTTCTCCGTCACCTCCGGACTTACTTCCTTGTTGTTGTCAATTTGACAATTTTTCTCATCGCTGCCATCGGAAGATGTGGAAACATCACTCATGTCACTGTCTCTTCGAATCAACTTGTTCTGTTGCTGTGGAGACGAGGAAGAGATGTCACCGTCGCTGAAAACAATTTCTTCAGGTTCCTCTTGGCTCTCTTCGAGCAGTTCCATTTCAAAGAACTGTTCAATGTTCGTGATCTGACACTGTTCTTCTTCCAATGTCAGGGAATCAATTCGGGAAACTTGCGCTTCGACCATTTCTGTGGTTGCTGTTGACGAGCTGTGCTCCTCCAAGGAGATATCTACTGCCGACGACACTTGGATGGTCATGTTGGCAAAAAAAGACTTCCAAATTGATAGCTGAATAATTCCACTGTGCAAAAAGTGCCAAAGGTTTGTCAGACACAGGAGGATGATGTACGTAAGGCTGCTGAGATACGACTGGGGAAACTGGGAAACGGGCTCGACTTTATATCGTGACCATGTGCGCCCACCGTCCTCACTAGTGCTGCTGCTGCTGCTGCCGCTGCGAGCTTTATTCAACGTCCACATCACCCCTTCTACTTACGAACGATCCCACTGCCAAGTCACTCCAATCTATTCTCTGTGACTCTGTGACTGTACGGCTATCCTTTCCACGAACACCGTGCTCTTGCTATACAAATAGTTTATGCTTTATCTCTGCTCTTCTGTGAACAACCAGCGTAGGAGGATCAACTTTTACACTAAACACCTTACAAACATACAAAATACGAATTAAATAAACGTAACATGTACTGCTAATCTCAATACTTCAGTATACCTTTGCAAACAATAAATATGAATAAAAATTAAGTGGGGATTAATATCGGGGCTTACCTGAAGCTTTCTCCTAAAATTTCGATGAACGATTATAATATAATGCTCTAATAGAGAAGTATTACTTCTTTAAGGACTTGCCACAACGTACTGCGAAAGTATATCTCGGGAAAGAGAGGATACAATTTCTTCGGACTGCAAATGCAAACTGGACACGAATTCAGAATGCTCACGAACATCTATCTGTAAAGCACAAAGTCAAATTCAGAAGGTGAACTTTGCTGGAAAACCTATTATAGATAATAGCATCCTGGGTAAATTTCATAGCTGGGCAAAGGATTAAAAAAATATATACACCTGTGTAAATTATTCAAAATAGTTTTAACCAAATACAATAATTAATTACGGATGAAGCTACGATGTACACATTTGGAACATTTAATTAACATACAACTAATTTTTAAGTATTTTTTTTCAAAAATTACAATGCACAATTCTTTTTACTGCCAAAATGTGCCCAGCACTGACAAATCACGGCAGCACGATAAACTCGACTATTTAGCATAGGAATAGTAGGGAAATAAGCTTGAATTAATATTTAATTCTACATACTCATCAAAATTCATTTCATAGCAGCATGGCATATCCTGTCTGAACAGTTGAAAATTCTCTTTTCTGTCGACTGACAGTGACAGCGATTCATGAATAAGCTCACAAAATTAGTCCCTTCCTTATTTCTAGGTAGACACCAGACACTCGACCAATTTAGATTCTTCCCTTCACGTTCTTTCAAAAGGGCAACTTCCAATTCCAGGATAAATTATCTGCTATTTTTGTGTTATCGCATTTTAATTTTCTGTCAGAACAGGGAAATGAGCGGAAAATGTGGGGACAATGTACATTCCTTCTTAAAATTCGATTATCTGGAAGTTGAAAAACCCTCTGAATTCCATTTATTATTTCTTAAAATATGGTTAAACTTGCTTTTGTAGTACAAAAGTTGAGATAATAAAAGATTAAGCAGAAGATAACGGTGTCCATGATAATGCACTGCATTTTTCCATTGGATACTTTTGCAGAAGAATCTATGAATTTTGTTTCATGTTATAAATTAAGGAATAGCACATTCTACGTTATTTACGCCATTCTTTGCTTACTCTTCAACTGTAATATATAAATATACAATCCATAACAACAAAAGAGTCTGAAGAAATGCTACCAATTTATATACAGTGTATAGTATGTAGGTATAGTTAGTAGTAATAGAAGCTCCCGTCGGTTCCACATAATATTATTACCCAATGCCTGTAGCAACAAAACAGACGCATCTCATGTGTTGCTCAACTTGATTCAAGAGCACTTTATAACTGCGTCTTAAGTTAAATACCATTGACTTTGGCTGGAGTTTTTTATACTTGAGCTCATTCATCTCATCTCATCCTTCGTTCCACACTCACGGCGCATCTACAGTCTCCTCCACTCAACGGGTGGCTCACATGAGACACTCTCGTTAGGAACCTACGTTCTTTTATGCGCACATCTTCCAAGTCACAAGCTTCTACATTATCATTCATTTGCCATTACAAGTAATCATGTTTCCATGTTAATCCAGTGCATCTCACGTGCATACTGCAATCCATCCTAAATCACGTATACTAACGATTAGAAACTAAAAAGCGCATCTCCTTTTTCATGTAAAATGCTTGCATAAATGAACAAATCACGGATTACAAGAGTAGAGTACATATCCCTGAAATTCCAAATTACAATGTAATTAAAAGTAAATTACATGTATTTTGGTGAATTAGTGACTTGGGGAATAGAAGGTGGCAAGTTGAAAGTATCGGGATTCTACTTTCTGTATTTACAATATTCTAACGCTCAAGATAGATTACTACTACATTCAACTACAATGTACACACAATTGCACAATGCTTTTGTCTAGTAGGTAGAAGCTGTACCGACAAAAACGAGCGTGGCTTAAAGCGTCGCAGTTGCTGCATTACTTGTAAGTCTCTGACCGCTGGCTTATTATTGCACATGGTGGTGGAGACAAATCAAGGTTATGCAGTAAGGGGAGAAATGCCCGCTCAACACTTGTGATTGACTACAAAGATTGGTGGTGGTGGTGGTGGTTGTAGTGGCGCAGTGGTGCACTTTACGACGAAAACAACTATTGTAGTGTGCACAGCAATCATTGAATGTTTAGTAAGGAACAGCATGTGCGCATTATATATTCAATGATAAAAATATTTGTAGGTAGCTGAGACTGAGACTGAGTCTGAGTCTGTCTCGAGATCTCACCATCACCATCTACTTAGATACAAACATGAAAACACATATAAATCAGTAGAGCTAATACTGAGAATGAGACGCTGGAGGCTATTTTGTCCAACGAATGCATGCAATGCAAATAAATTCCAGCCAATGAGTTTTACCAGCCAACATAGACAATTAACATGGGAGAGGCATGCGGTACAATGCATAAGAGTATAATAATTAGTGGGGAAAACACTCGGCTGGACGAACCAAGTCTAAACTCCCCACGTTTTTTAAAGTTGGAGGTTAAAATGACTTGCGATGAATAGTTAATAAAGGAGATGCGATGCAAGTCCTCAGTCGAGACCAGATTATAATGCAATGCAAAAATGTCCGGAATTGTCGTCGAATTTATTAGCATATAGAGATATGATTGTATGTAATTTGAACATTTCTGTCTTCCTTCCTCAACAATACATTAAATACATTTTGTTCTACAGGATAATATTATACTGTGTGTTATGTGTGTATGACAAAATGCAAGCACCGTATAATAATGAAGTATATTATTTTATTTTATCTAAGGTTAAGATGCATGACGTGGTCAGAGATGCCCCGTGAATGGATATGGATGTAAGCAGGGTTTCGGGTGTGATAATCACAGTGGGATTAATTACTGTTTTAAAACGTTTAATCACAGCCACGCTTGGTGTGATGTTATAATGGATAGGGACTGTCAATTAATTCCATCATAATTAATCACAAATCATAGTATTTAATCCCACTGTGATGGGATTTTAGATGGAAAGGTGTGATTTACTCAACCCTGAGAAGTATACATGTATGTGTGTGTAAGTTGATTGGGATTCACATTCAATTCGCCTGTGCAATTCTTTGGTTGATCTTGTAAGAAGGATGAAACACCTTGACTTTTGGTGAGCCAGAAGATTGTTCAACCTGCCTTCCTATGATTACTATTGCTATCCTTGCGCTGCACGCCGTCCTTCATCCGGTCAACCACACAAACACAAAACTGCGAAGCAAAAATTTTTCCCTCTTCCCTCGCACACACACACAGCCCCAGCCTATTCAAAGCCAAAGCATGCAGATTTTTTACTCACCCACCAAACACATACCTTTGTAAAACAGGTTAGTGCAATTTTTTCTCCAACGCTACGTCACATCGTAATAAGAATAGAATGAATAAGTCTATATTTCACTTCGCTGCGCACAATATCTACTGCAAAAACGCTGCAAGGCACACAAAGTCGTTTTGGCGGGTACGAACTCATTCCTATTCTTAAGCTGAAAGAAAGCCTATGTCTGCTTTTCCAAAGATGAGTTCATCTCTACAGTCTCCCTATCTATAGTTTATGTTCCCCCAGGTCGAATAACCCTCATTCAGTAAAAATAAATTTTCCATCCAAAATTCCGAGACATACTTTTCGCTAGTAAAATTGTTTGCAAATTCTTCTAATAGATATATTTGCACTGTGAAATGAAATATGACCTATTTGTACACTTGAGTAATTGGTTAGCAGAAATCTGTTTTTTTTTGTTTGCATAGTTAAGTAATAGTTACATAAGGACTTTTTTGCGCATGCACCTATTATAGGTAATTAGCGAGACAATATATTATGGTATTTATTTGTATTTAGAGCCGTCTGTCAGACACAAGTGAGAATGGTTAACAGCTTCCCCTGCAGCACTTGGATAAATTGGACTTTGTCAGTGTTCATCTCTGTAAATAAGATGTCAACGGCTCGTTTCCTTTGCACCAGCCCATTTACAATGGGAGCACGGGTAATTCACATGTGGGTGGAGTAAACATAGGAAAAACACTATATAGTTCAAGTAGGTATATACTTTGTATTGTGGTCTGCAACATCCGATGATTCATGCACAAAATCCCAAAATTGTAACCTATGCAAACAGTGTGCCACGTTACTAGGAATCCTCTACGTGTCCTACAGGTGAAAAGGTGAATTTATTATTGAGATTTGTGGAAAAGGCTCATAAATCTAAATCTGCTATAAAGGAAAAGCCACAGGATTAGCAAAGACCTTCTGACAGGCACACCAATAACGCTTAACAACTGCAAATTTCTATGCATCAATTTTCGTTTCTCGACCACTTTAAACGTTAACAGCACACCGTTTATTTGCACATGACTAATTGCTACAATGAGGAACACAAAGGTTACTATTTGCCTTTTACGACCACACAACATTATATTACTTACATATATCAAATTGTAAAGTTACTTATGTGCATGTAAATATAGGTACACTGAAATTCAGAAAAACAGGCTTAAATCGGGAAAAGTTAATATTGATTATGTATATGTAACTAGGATTACTCACCAAAGAGTTACAGCTACAAAAAACATTGTCGTCCACTTGAATTCATGTGGTTAAAATGTCCTTCTGCACTAAACAGGATTAAGCGTGCACTACACTCTCTAGGCAATGGGGTGTCCCATTGGTCACTATAAATTAAATCCATTTAGGCCGAAACCTCATATGCCGATATTGGTAAAGTAACACAAAGGTATTCCTTCCCATGTAAAATCATATGAATGCATGTTAAAAGGGTGACTCATGTAGCTGGCAACAAAAAAACCGCCAGTCATAAGGAAAGCAATAATTATATAATGGGATTATTAAATTACTGTGTGCAGATTTTAGATAAAAGTACTCGTGCTGAGTCACTTGCACTTGTGGAAAAATTCTTGTCATTTAATTCCTTTGCAGAGGCACGATTTTTCGCGCTTGAAATTAACAATGATAATCCCCAGTTACTTAAACTGTTTTTGCTATCAGAATAAAGCTCATGTGCTTATAACATCATTTTCACTTTCCTATCACTACACAATCTGATCACATTCTGAATCCATAAAGCACCCCAGCACCCACTGCAAACAAACTTACAAAAGATCAAAAATAGATTATGTACCTACCAGAAGATAAAGTTAGAATGTTCCAAAATTAGACAGACGCTTAAAAAAATTTACGAGAGTGCTTAGTCACTTTCACAGTTTAGCGAGATTTACAATTTACATTAATCTTTCGCCTAAACATCATAAGCGACATTTTCTGTGCTTATTCCTTGATTATCTTTCCCTTCTTAAAACATTAATACAATTCATGACATTTTAAAATACTATCGCTCATTCGGGAAATCTTATATTATTAGTAGGTTTTGAGCATGCTAAAAATAAGAAACTGGCATTAGGTTCATATAACATTATGAACGGAATAAGAGAATTGAAGCTAACCTGCTGTCATAACATGTGCATGACTTATGACTAATAATTAAATATGACCTTTAGTATTTGACCAGCCAGGTAGGTTAACACTATACAAGCATAAATGTCACCCCGTACAAAAATACTTGACACACGGCTTAATCCACCGATATCTCTGTGCACTCTTATTATTAACCACGGGTGTAGCACAAGCTAAGGTAAACAATTATCTCGTTAAACGAATCTCATTCCAAGTGGCCACATGTTGATTTGTCCGTTAAGCACGCGGTATGATTCATAGGTGGGACAGTGGGAGCATAACCCCAACCACACAAATTCATGTGTCTTTAATTAAAGTCAATTTATCGTTAATCCGCCATTCATCACTGTGGCTTAAAGTATCTCACGTCTGTCAAGTCCCTTCCACTTCAACCCACAGATTACTGAAGCACCAGCTACCGGAGTTATGAAATCTGTAATTTTTATGCACAATGGACAGGAATTCAAATGTTATTCATTTTTACACTCTCTCACTCTAATCTCAGTGCATTTATTTTTTCTTAACATGATGAGTGTTTGTCTGTAAATTTGCACTTTAGTCGATAATTCTTAACAATAATGTTATGCAACACGGGTTTCATCGTTTTACGTGAATAATCTCAAACTTTACAGATTCCCCCTTAAGCGGCCTTGAGTGTTGATCTCAAGTGTCTTCGTTACTTCATCTTTCATGTCTCCATCATACATTCATTTCCTGCAATGATCACACAAGCATCTGCACGTATGTTGTTTATTATGCAATAGGCTTCTATCATTTTGTTGTTCACTATAAGGATAAGTATCTATTACTATGTGCTAAACATATGATAAATGGCTTATGCATAAAAACCAGACAAGACACAATGCATGAGTGTACATATTTATTAGCCATTACAAATTCATATCAATATCACGTTGATATATTCATTTGTGAACATACAGCAACGCGGACAAGGCACTCACACACCACACGAGTGATATAACATAACTCAATATGATAATGGCCCTCACAATGAAATCTCTGTGTATTCCCCCTCATCATTACTCACTCCAGCTTATAATTATGTTTATTACATAGTTCTGTTAAAAAATCGATTCATTGAATTTCATGTTGTTTCATAAGCCCAGAGCACGATCAATTGGCACTTCTACAAGAAAAACACTCATCCAACTGATTGTTCCGTCAGACGCTTAAGTGCTTCTTGTTTACCATGCACACTTTGCACTGTAGAGCACAGAGCTTTGAATCAATAAAATTTTGACGGCTTTTGTGTGTGCATTTTTGTAACACTGCAACCTAATATAAATTACCCAGACATATGTATTGTATTTGTACAATAATACAACAATCCTCTTTATATGATAATTGCCAGTAGCTATTTAGTTCACATTGGCGGAAATGTAGCAATTACATCGCAGTAACACGTTTATAGGATGGAACAACACAAAAATTGGTTTCAGATGGGCGAAATAAAAAAAACACCGTCAAATGTGTGAACAGTGTTTATACAGGGTTTCGTAAATCACACCTTTCCAGCTAAAATCCCACCACGGTGGGATTAAATAAGTGTTTTGTGATTAAATGTGATGGGATTAATTGGTAGCCCCTTCCCTTATAACATATATCACATTAATCACACCAAGCGTCTCTGTGATCAAACATTTGATCATGGTAATTAATCCCACTGTGATAATCACACCATAAACCCTGGATACATTGCACGCTATAATCTCTTATTTCATTTTCAGTAAGTTTGCAACCGGCAGAGGAATCGAGACCACCGCAAATAGTCAATAAATATATAAGCGATAATTCCACATGATAATAACAATGGTTTGCAGACATAAACATAAGTACATATGTCTGAATCATCAACAATATTCTGCATACGATGCAAATAACAAAACATGTGAACGTCGCAATATCTTCGATCCCCAATCAAATATTGACAAAATAATCTGCAACGCAGTTGAAAAATTGGTCATTTCATATCTTCACCGAGAATTACCAACGAAATTCCCATGTTCGCAGTTTTCCTACTTTTAGCCAAGGAATAACCCGTAGTAATAAATTATTTCCAAGTTAAAAATGAGTTTCTACTTTGGAAAGGCGAATCAGACTCTTATCAATCTACATACTGACTTATCAGTATCTCACTGATAAGGAATAAATCCAGAGTAAAACTCAAATCCCGCTAATGCTGTCAATCAAACAAATAATACAGAGTTTAGAAATGATTTATTATTTACATTCATACAATGTGGCAATCCTCCAGAAGATTAATTCCTGGTATTTTGCAACTATATTTCAATATTAAATATCATGAATATGAAAATGGAGAATTTCGTTAATTCTTTCCTCCTGCCTTGAACTTCATTATTAAAGGAAATGTAGTCTGCACGCAGAAACAAACAAAAAACTACATCTTGTAGGAAGTGCTGATGCCATAACTTAATTGATGAGAGTTAGAAGCATAAAAAATGCAAATACACTATTTACGATATTGCACAAAGCAGTTCCTATTGCGAAAATACATGTTCCATGCATGTATTGTATGTTAATAATATGTGGGAATGAATAATAGAGCTGAGAAACTATGATGGGAGTAGTTGATGAAGGGAAAGAGAATGTCCTTCCGCAGATGGACTTCCCGGTAGGAAGTTTCCTTATTAAACTTCTACCCTTATATACATTCTATGAATCTCTATTCCCATTCTAACTCATAGTTTGTTAATTTCAATTCCTCGAAGCCTTCGGCAAGAACACTGAACGACCTCCAAAGAATCAAATGTGAGTACTGCAACCATTTTATAGGCTTAAAAGAGGAATAAAGCGTTTATCGCAGGTAAACGCACAGACATCACTACCTGTATCGTCGTACTCATGTATAATGACTTACCATACAATACAAACACATGCAACTAACATTACAGTGCTCACTATACAAGTCACAGCTTCACGTTGTGTGCTTAGCAGCAAAAGTCAAAGCACAATTACAATACACATCTTTGCGGCGCTGACCTCGAGAATTTTAATCATTTCACTATCACTTTACATTCAGTTTCTCATGTACATACATTTATAGTCTAGAACGTAGATCTGATCTCCCACTGAAGTGTACTAGTTAGTTAAGTGAATATGTTTGCATAGTGATAGTAATGTCGTGAATGAATTCAATGTTAAGTTAAATACGTTGTGCTGTGTCAGTGCCAATGCACGTCCCCTAGTTAAATCTGTATATGTATTATGCAGAGCAGCCTGCAACAGCCACGTGTACAAATACATTCTGTTCCGCCACTACTAATACTTACTACAGAATACAATTACACACAACGTGTGTGCATTAAGGGATAAACAATAGATCTTATTGTGTGCATACACAAACTTCACTATGTATGTGCTAGTAAGGTTAATACCAGGGTTTCGTAAATCACAATTTTTCATCTAAAATCCCGATTAAATGATGTGATTAAATGAGATGGGATTAATTCGTAGTCCCTATCCCTTATAACATGTAGATCACATTAATCACACCAAGCGTCTCTGTGAGTAAGACATTTGATCACAGTAATTAATCCCAGCGGAAACCCTGGTTAACACATGAAGAGCACAGTCATCGGTAATAGACATATTATGTACTTAGAAAAAAAATTAGTTATGCCGAAAAAAGATTAGTAGGAAAGGAAGGACTGCTAGGTCACCGGATGAGACGGAAAAGAAATGGCTCCCAAGAGCAGAGCGTACAAACAACTTGACATTGCTCATTTTTTGCATAACAACTTTAACGAATTCCTACAGACACAAAGAAAATAACTGCCATTTCGTTTCACCATCGAACAGCAACTTGCTGTTTTGTCATTTCATGTGGTCCATTCTCACACATTGCAATCTGACATCCATTCCATTCCCCCGTACAAACAAACAGCAACAACAACGTTGACTCTGTAGCTGGAGGCAGACTAAATACCAAACCTACATTATAAAACACGTTATATTACATAGTGAACTGATTGAGTAGTGAGTGAGGTAAGGTCAACACTCTCATCTCCCGATCCAGCACAACAAACACACTCATACATACATGCTAATAAATAAACGAACGTTCTGCTGCTGCTGCTGTGCTTCCACTCAGAAAGAATTTACTATGCGACTGCATGTGAAACTTAATGCGCATTTTATTATATTTCTAAAAGGGAATAGTGAACAATTAAGTGCTAGTAAAAATTAGCTTTCCAAGCAATGAAAGGAATCTATAAAACGGCAAGTACACAATACGTCCGCCTCTTCAAATGAATGATAACTAAACCGGAGAGCTTAGGATTAACCACACGATATGCACATTACTATAGCTGTAAAGTACAGGGGGAAATGTGCAGGCAGACATAGCTGACCCCAATATTATTTTCACTGCTGCAGAATTGTATGGTTAAAACCGGAGCTTACATCTGACAATTTTATTGCAACTTAAAAGCGTACACAAACAAAAAAACAGCACCACCAAAAAATCGATGAATATCTTAAGCCCTGCTTCCATATCAATATTGCCGCAGAATTTGTTTAGCCTCCGGCTCAGGCCAGGGGTCAATCATTAATTCCAACAGTCCAGCAGTGCTCGCTTTCTAATCTCTAGCTACTCATGTAGTAAATTGTGCATATCGTGGAAAATGTCGTTGTGTTGAACACGAAGGCACATTATTGTAGTATTTATATCGTGTGCTGCCACGTTAGCAATTGGACTTTCTGTTGTTGAATGAGATGTGGAATATAGACATTGCACAGTTGGCACATGATATAACACGAACACGTAGACAGAGAAATTTGTGGACCTGCACAAATGTGGAGTGCAATTCAGGACAAGAGTAAAACTCGTTCAGGGTCTTAAAAATACTCGACACTCGACGGATTCTCCGATGCATGTCCTCATTTAAAATTCGGTCAAAACACGTATCTACGTCAACATTGAATAAATAAATGCGCATTTAAATGTTGCATTGAGGACGCATAAATATAATCAAAATAGTACGCAGTAGTTAATTTTTAAGGAAATGATTAAATGTGATTAATCAGATTCATATCACAAATTGAATGCAGTGTGTCGGTCATTTAAAAAAAAAGATTTAATGCCATATGTCTTTCCTATGTGTACATAAATATTATTAGCACGAGTTTTCGGTGTTAAAGATATAAATATATTTTTATGAATGCATGGAGTCGTTCTCGTGTCAATTAATTAAACCATTAAACAAACTGCTGACATTCATTGAATCATATCAATAAAGTAGCACTAATTGTATTCTTTTATTAAAAGGTACAGACGAAAAAATCTCACTAGTGGCCGTGACATCTGAGTCGAGCTTCTCATCTGTAGCACAGCATCCACGTAATAAAAATAGTTAATCACGAATTGTATCAATTGATCTGAAATGATGAGAATATTCTGGCTACTGCATAGCACAATGAATGAAAATTGGAGCGCACGAAAAGCAAAAATGGTTGGAAATGTTCCATAGATTCAATATGTAGTTTCATTTCAGGTTATTCCCATTTATTTGTATATAGTGGAAACGTGTTCAAAAGAATCATGCACAGTGGAATGAATTACCTATAATCCCAAGAACAAATATCGCATGCGGTACAGGAAAGCTCACACGAAACCAAGATTAGATTTATCCAGTTTTAGCTGAACTTTGACTCTTGGCGCATCTCAAATACCAGAATTCACATTTTTGCATTATCAAAGCAGACGATATCTGATGTGCTATCGTGTTCATATGTAGGATACATACATATGTACATATCTAATATTTGACAATTCATTTGGGATTTACATGTGCACACAAGTCGAATGTATGTGCTGTGACTGTGCTAGAAACATGTTGAATGTATGAAAGTTTGTACAGATTAACCATCGAAAAAGTCGCCAATGTGATTAGCTCGGGCTTCAAACCTGATAATAAGCTGACCAGAAACCACAATCTTAAAACAACATGTGAGATTAGAGTGTAGTAACGAATAGAAATATTAGCTGGACTTATTTGTAGAAGTATTAATGAATTTACACGCAATGTTTGTGCAACATACGTTTTATATACAAAATATTTGTTCTGTTTTTGTAATTGCCAATTGCACAGTGCCAAAAGAGTCAGACAGATCAATATTACATACAAAACACCCATTTCTACCGCTTTTATCACTTGCTTACTTGGAACCAGGGTTTTGGCTGATTATCACACTGGGATTAATTACTATGCTCAAAGTTTTTAAACGTTTGATCACAGTATCTCGGTGTGATCAATGTGATCTATATGTTCAATTAATCCCATAACAGTTAATCAGAAATAAGTATTTAATCCCACTGTGATGGGATTTCAACTAATTTACGAAACCTCACTTGTAACCAGTACACAAAGTGCAAGTAGGTAGCTCTTCCTGATTATGACACATATACTTTGTACATAAGTGCTATATGTGTTCTACATCATGTAGTTTAATCCTCTCTGTTGCTTGCTTAATCTTTCGAGTTGGATTCATTCAGACAACATTTGCACAAAGAAACAGTTCTAATAATACTGTCTGGTGTGCTCTATTGAACCAAGTGGTTAGTAGATACGATGTTGAAAACATGATTTAAAAACAGTAAATGTTGACATGTGGATAAAAGCAGATATATTCAGCATGCTAATAAATGTTATTGCTAAAGACGTAAACACACTCTGTGCATCATACGATATACTTAAGAAATCGCAAAAAGACTGAGAGAATGATAAAAGTCAGCTTGTGCTCTGTTGAATGAGATGATGACGTGCATGAACGATGAACCCCACACTAAAAGATAGTCTACTGCAAATTTAAGTAAACAGATTAAACAAAATAACAAAAATACTTAAAAAAATGTCCACATCAAGCCAACAATGTTATTCACATTGAATTGCACATACTTAGAATAGAACTATTTAGTAAGTATATGTAGTATACAAGTGGAAACATGAAAAGGAAAATATTAATGAAGTAATGCGCCATGGTCTTTCATATCATTAAACTGTAGATAAAAATATGCTGACCAGTAGTCCCGCCAGCTTTTATTTCAGACTCAGACCATATTGACCCGACACACCAAGGACAGAACGATGTCTTTGGGTCACATTACACACAGCAGAAGAATGTACAGTCAAACTGGATACGACGTACCTAAATACCAACGTCTAATCTTGATGCATGGATGCAGGAACGACGAAAACTAAAATATCATATCTTTATGTTTCTCAGAATTAGCCTACGAACTCAAGTGAAATGAATATTCGTGCTCGGTGGGGCATAAAAAGGACTTTGCCATAGACTTACCACCAGTAACAACCGTACTCTACCGCATAGCAGAAAACGTTAGGAATGACGGTTTGCATTGAATGGAATCAGTTTAAGCAGATGGACATAGAAATAATCACTCAAGAAATTGCTGTCAAGTAGAAACTGATTACTGATAAATAAGTCGTTGTATGTCCAAGTGAGCATTTTCATTTCATTTCGACTCCAATTTTCGTCGGTGCACCGATAGACCGTTGGAAGTGTCTACATGGCTTTGCCTGTTCTAATAAATAATATTGTCGAGCTGTCAATAACCTAAACTGCCAATTACAGTCCTTCACTCTGCTCATACCAAATATACGGAATCGCATTAACATTTGGCGTTTCAAAGATCCTTGCCTCACTTGCATAAAAGGCTGTGATACATTTGCATGTATATTGCTCTGTTATAACATTCAGTCAAAGGGGGACACATAATCAACCTACCTATATATGCATGCACTATAAAGACAGCCTTGTGTTGTCACCTATTTTCAGGGGTAATCTCAAGACACAACAGAGAAGTCTTTACAACCTTCAAGAACACCGATCGCTTCACTTCTGTAGTTCTACTATAGGTATCTTGTACATAATAATGATCTATGAGCATGCAAAGCGCGTATAAATGCTACTGATGTAAATGTTACCATTTAAGCAAAAGCTTCACCTTTACAGTCCGTGAGTGATTGCTTTGGAAAATCGAAGGCTGCTGCTGCAGCAGTTTTCATACTGATTCCATTATGACATACATTTAATACTCCGATCAGGGTTTCGGGTGTGATTATCACAGTGGGATTAATTATTGTGATCAAATGATTTTAAACGTTTGGTCATACAGACGCAATTAATCCCATCACAGGATTTAATCCCACTGTGATTGGATTTTAGATTTCGAAACCCTGACTCCGATGTCACGGGGGACTACAAATGTTATTACGCAGTTGATGCACACAGGTAATATTTTTCAAGTAATACTGGAAATAATCCAATTTCGCTATGACGTCAGAAGATGCTATTGGGAGAACCCAAGGAAATGTCACCAGATTCATTTGTGACGGGTCAGGTTAAGTAAGCCAAAACCGTTTTCATTACGGAGAATACGGCACGACCTCAATACAGAGAATCCAATTTTACAGAGACGTGCCTAGTCTTAATTTGTTCCCGGCGCGTCGCTATACATAAAAGTTTTCTAAGTAGAGAATACGTGATTTATCAATCTATTTTCCTAAGAAAGCTACACATAATAACACATTCATGTAATAATACTATGTAGTAACAGTTAGGTAATCTTGTAGTTAGTAATAAAAAAAAAGAAATCAAAGCGTAAGACCATTATATAGATTAGTTCATTCAACATTACAGCATACTTGTAATGATTTCTTATTTTAAATTATGGTAGTATGTATGTATGTATGACATTGGTCTTGAAGTTCTTTGATTGCAATTTAATTAGAAATTAAATTTTTCCTCCTAATCTGCCTAGCATTCATTGAAGTCTAGTCTGTTACACGTGTGCTTAGGTCAACACAGAGTACATGAAACCTTGTACACATTGCCAAATTACAAAGAAAGAAACAAGCAGCTCATTTGGACTTGACTTACTATTTATAGACTATTTTAAGGACTAGGAAGGAAAAAAAGTTTTTGCACCAGACCATTGATTCCCTAATGAAAAGGTGAACAAGAGAGTTTTGAGTTTTGGTGAGGAGTTTGATCCCTGTTCACCAGAAATATAATTGACACACGGAAGTAACATTAGCCAGAAATTTGACTGGTTGTTGTAGGTGTTTCTGATGGAAGAACATTATTTTAAGAAAGAAACTGTGAAAAAACTCCAATGTAAGTCAATGTGATTTACGTCAAAATGAACAACGCACTCGAGTCTGTCAAGTCGCACATTTGGAATTTCCATCTTTATTTTCTGCCAACTTTCTTTCTACAGAAATTCTATACATAGTGAACGTACGCAGTTAGTTACTTTGAATCAACATTCTACGTGGCTTCCCTAACTGTGGAAACATTGTGCTGGGGTGCATAACCTTTCCCACTATGCACAATGTATATCTCTCTCGTTTTCTCACTAGCACACATGCGAGATTCAATTGATGCAAAATGAGAACTAACAGAGAAGTAACCAGACACTATTCTTTCTGATGAAGTCAAGACTGCAAGGAAACAGATCACCACAAACTACATCTCCGTTCATCACCTCCCTACTTCTATCATATCCCATATCCCATACAATTACTATAATACAGAGTAGAATCCACTTGTATATTATTGTACACCGGTATGCATTACATTTTATGTACCGTTACCGCGTTACCCCCTTCATTTCTTATGTCTGCCTATCTGTGCACTAAAAACACGCAAATCCTATCCTAACTAGTTGAACGATACTAGAGCGTGATAAATCTGACAAGATATTTTTCACTCTTGCTCCTTAAAGATACATAAAAGTCTTTCGCTGTCTAACCCCACTTTCTCGCATCAAGATCTTCGCCAAACTAAGCCAACTTTTTCATGCCTTCTTCAGAAATACTTACGTACCTACGTATACACAGTATGTTAAAATAACGGCCAGCCATAATTGTCAAGTGTGAAAGAACAGACAGACGAATTCATAAGAAACAAACAATCAGCATAATGCGGTTATTTATGATTACGTGGTATAAATTTTAAATGACATCACAGGGCAAAAAGGCCAGTGCAGTAATCAATATCCCACGAACAAAGTCAATTAAAAGAAATGCGGCTAACATAATAAGCATCATTTGTCAATCATCCACTTGAGTTCATTAATACGTCAATAAAACATGCATTGATTAAATATTTCATCTGTTCCGATTCATACGTAGTAAACAATTAGTACATTATATTATTATGATACCCTGTTTAAGAGGCTATTCAGCATTACAACCTACTCGATTGCACCAGGGCACGTGTGCATGTAGCGTGTCACAATTTAATGACCACGTTTCGTTTCGTTGACAGTCGGATGCACAAAAATCGCTACAAATCACATTCGGTTCCAGTGTCTACGCAATATTTTTCAACTAATTGGTAAACAGTAGTAATTGTATGTAGTATGTCATGTCATCTAACTAATATTATCAATTATCACTGCCAGTACAATGTACGCTCGCACCAATTACCAACCGTACTAGAAATACGGGCGAAATCACAACAGGAAGTACTGAAGCAGTTGTAGTGTAACATCCACGGTTGATAACATTTTTTGATTAGGCTACTATTGCATTGATTTCATCTACAATAACAATAAATCTTTGAACACCAACTTGATATTCGATTCAATAGTTTTCAGTGGACACCCGGAGTGTAACAGTCACGCCAATTAAATATGAATGAACTTTTGTTGTATTGGTTATCTTGGATATGACCAATTGTGTTTTCGAGTTACTTCACAATTATCAAAGTCCAATTTATTTTACTAAATATTACATAAATACATGGTGGACACAACACAGTTCAAAATTTCATAACGGATAAATTACGGTAGAGGTCGTTTCGGTGTTGTATTCACGTATTACTTACGTCGTAACTAACCAGTATACTGATGACCTCTTCGACAGCTCTAATTCTTCTACAAAGTTCATCATATTCATCTTCTTGCTCCATCTGCATAAGATTCAACTTAGCAAACTGACCACTTAAGGAGGACAAATCTGTCGAATTAAAAAAAAATCACAAAATTATTTATAAAATGAGGCATTTTCCCATGTTACAACCTATGGATTTGATTATTTTCTAGTTTTATTAATCTCACGACACTGCCTGTTGAAAAAGTTCCTTTCTTTAAGCTAATGTCGTATTCTCCAAGATTTGGAGGAAAGAACTTAATCACATACCTGTAAAATAATACGATATGACTTGGGGGGAGGCAGCTTGCGGTCTCCGGCGTTAAGGTATAACCGTAACTCAAGCAAGGGTGCCTCCGTACTTACGATGTTAATCGTATTTTACATGTATGCGTAATTATTACAAAAGCGCAGTAACCACATGGGCATTTTGTGTATATTTGTAAATAAATTACTTCGTATAGCTTCACTGTTCATAGCTTGGTGAATTTCGTCCAATTTTATTTCTTTGACGAGGACGTACATTTGTCGAATAATAGGCTCTGCTGCTAAAACAGCGTTTGCTTTGGCTTCTCCACCTAAAAGTTGACTACCCTCCTCCAAGTCCAAGAAATCCATCAAATCTTCAACTATGAAAATCACAAAAGAACAAACGTGTTATTATTTTGCCATGTCACATGTTAAAAGTTTGGGTGACGATTACGTGACTATGTTATTATTAACCTCTTCTCTGCCGATTCCACCTATGCGATGTATTTCAAAAAGTGCCCTTTGTGTCCCGAA